>VCJM01001618.1:2734-14830 GCA_024139495.1 Backusella sp. ASU-2019c | reverse complement strand
TGTATAAGCTTATTTAAAAAAAAAAAAAAAATGTTCTGGTCCTCTCCAATTCTTTTTAAATATATATTGAAAAAAAAAGCGAGTTTTTGTTTATGTATTTTATTGAGGGAGGATGATATATATAAAAAGAGTAGGTTTGTTTTGTAAAAGTTTCCCCCCCATATTTCAAATAAAGTATTTTATTTTACTACAAAAATTCCATTGGTGTGTTTGGCATTTCACTTGTAAAAATCTCTAAATGTTTCCAATGGTCGCTCCACTGTCTTGCATATTTGACCTCATCTCGCACATACTTGTTGTACATGATGGACACGGTCACTTGCTGTTTATGAAGATAGGAAAGCTCTGCAATGAAACAGTACTTCATGAAAATGTCGCGCTGCTGTGTCAGTGATAGCCCCGTGCTTTGGTCCCACGGCACGCTGTCTGGCTCTGCAAACTCTTCTTCGGAATCGTGCGCCATGGCCACTTGTACCTGGGCCTTTTTGTTGCGGGCCAGCTGTCTTGATAATGTGTCGTTTGGAATAAACGTGGCACGATCCCTGCGTTCTAATAAATCCTGTTTTGAAGGGTCAGTCTATGAATTGTGTTATTGATTATTTTAATTTTTTACTTTAAATGATTCCAGCAAGTCTTTTTGACGTTTTAAACTTTCAAGAATTGAATCTCCTGTAGCAATAGCCTATGACCTATTTTAATATATATATACAAAATGAAGATAGATGGCGCTCCCTTTACCTGCTTGCCCAACATGATCCCTACTTGTTGCATGGATTTCGCAATATAATCATAACCACGCACCATCTGTTGGCATCCTTGACAATTTGGGATCCAACAATGCTTCTCGACATTCCCCACCGCACTATAACAATAGATATAAATCATTTGATAAACTTTCCATCCATCCCTTTGTCATTTTTTATCTAACAATTTTTACTGTAATGCTACACTATATCGAATATAGTCTGTACCCATTGCTTTTTTTAACCGATTCATTTGGTTCATAATCACACACATGTGGTCGTATTGCTGGATCGAAACAGAAATCCTCTTTTTGATGCGACTGATACGATCGTCCAAGTCTAATGGTATCATGCGCTCCAGTTTGGTGATGTTGATCGCTGTGCGAACAAACTCTTCATCATACACGGGCGAATTGCCTCTTCTCCAAGAATTCATTTCCTTGGATACATTTAGTCCCAATCTCTTTTTTTTATTAATAGAATCACACTTACTGAAGGATGGTTCAGAAACGCATGCACCACTTCATCTCTACCTAGAATAGGATGCCTTGCCACCGCATTGATGAATCGAGCCAATCCCTTTCTTCGTATCTCTTCAAATGCCTCTGTTCCTAAAAGAGATGTTAATGATTATCCTTTTGTTTAGATGGACATAAAACCCCCACACTTTACTTCCTCCAAGCTTCTTTTGAGGCAAACTCGGCACAATGCGAAACGGATATCTTTTCAGCAACAGGTCGCATAACCACCAAAAATCACTATAACGTCGCAACACCTTTGAGCCCACCTTTTCACTTTCCAACTCGTAATTGATGTGTTTAAACAAAAAGCCTTCCTTTTGCGCTGCACGGGCCACGATGATGTGATCCAAATCCATAAACCATTGGTTTAGTGCCTTTTGTTCCTCCTGCTGCTGGGCAGTGATGTAATCTGTGCTGATGGTCGACGATGAGTGCCAGGTCTGCATCTTTGTTTGTTGGGCAATGGTTTCAATGTCCGTAAATGACGGTGTGGGCAGGTCGTGTCGATGTGCATCGATGTTCTCTAGTGACACATCTATTTGGGAATGAATAATCGTGTCTATCTCCCACTCTTTTTGTTCTTACCCATGTTCTTTTGTGCACAGGCGATAAGCGCCAAATAAGTATAAAACTCATTTCGTGTAATGTAGTCTGATTCAGGTGAGCTCACAAGATTTAAAATCTTGAAGAGAAAGAGAGTTAAAAAGGGGAGCTACTTGTAGTAGTATTTTTTTACCTTTTGGTGTATTGGAGCAGTGAGACTACTATGCTGATACAAAATATCCAATGCTTTCAATTGTATTTTCTCATGATACGGGTTGGCGATGCTATAGATATCATTATACGCATCAGGTATATCCGCTCCTACTAGATAAGAAAAATGATTTTTAATTCCATGTATCGCTTGTTTTTTCTTCTTTTTTTTCAATACCAGTGACAGTGGAGGCCGTCAACTCTAAAGTAAAGTGAGTTGTTTCTGGTATAAAAGTCTCCTGTCTGTCCTCGTGCGTCTCCTCAGCAACCGTCCAAGGATCTTCTGCTGCATAAAGCGGATTGTCTGTGTTGGCTTGCATTGTCGTGCCATGAAAGAACTGGAAATGGTTGGAAAAGTCTGGACTCAAAACATCATCCTGTGTGTGCTCCATTATAAAGTTAAGAAAGAAGAAAAGAATACGGAAATATTGTAAAAAAAAGGAGGTTCAACGTTTATTAAAATAAAATAAGAAATAAATAAAACCACATTATGCCGCCAGGCGCACTTTGAATTGAGTTATAAAAAAGGGCCTGTTTTCTCTTGAAAACAATTGGCATATTCTCTTTTCATCATAATAGAGTAAAGGTGCTATTGTGAATGTTTTGAATGACCAAATATGTTGTGCCCTTTTTTTAAAAACAACATTTTTGTATCATCAATTAACAACTTGGGGGGGGTGCTTTACTTTTTTAATAAGATTTACATGTAAACAACTCTCGTAATCATTGTTGGGATTTCTTATGGCCTCTAAAATTTTGATGTTTCTGAGTCAATATAACCATTTCACACTTTTTAAAAATGATATATATTATACAATGTTGATGGTTCTTTTTTATTTTTTTCGCTCCTCTTTTTATTTTATCTCTGTTTTTGACTACCTTATAAAATGAACAAAAAAACAGCAGAAAAGATCCATGATGACACTGCTCAAGAAGATGCTACTACTTTAAGTTTGGGAGAGGGTACTCAACAGACATGATAAAAATGAACAAACATTCACACCTTTTTTCCACTTTAGAATTCTCAAATGCCACATGTCTTTCTATTTCGGAAGTAAAACTTCTTCTAAAAATGATTGAACGCCGTAAAGGTCCTAGTACTGCAAATGAAGTGACAAGGTACATCAAATAAGTATCATCATTTGATCATCCCATTTATTCCTTTCCAATATAGTAATGCAAAAATGCTCAATTATATACAAACATCCAGCAAATTCAATAACAGAGACTCAGTGAACGAAGTTCGATGGTAACAGCGCATGATGCTTTATAGAAATAAGTTGTGCTTATTTTTGTGAAAATGCATAGTTTATTAGGAAAAGAAAACATGTCACTACTCGAACGTGTCCAGTTGGCCAATTTGTGCTGCACATATGCAGAAGAAGCAAAGGCACTTATCCCCAGGTAAATTATTAAAAATGTACACTATCCACATTTCATGGACGAAAGCGCCTTTTTTTAGTCTAGAACACAAATTCGATGATGATGAGTTACAATACATCTTGGATCAAGTCATGGTCATTACGAAGTTTCAGTGATAACCTGTAAAATAATGGAAAAAGAATATGCCATGTCAAGATCTATAATAAAAAGAAGCATTTTCGATAATATAAATAACCACAATTAATAAACACCACCCATTCTGACAGAATAAAATTGCGTGCATCATGATAGATGGTGTTGTTTTTCTCTACAAAGCCCAAGATGAGTAAAAATGAAGCAAGGAAAGTGTATTTGATCAATAATGAGGGGGATAAATCCATAGCAGTTCACTTCAAATGCAAACGCTTGTCCAAATGTGCGGTGTGTGTAACAATGGAACGATCGTAGATCGCTTTACGAATTTCACCCAAGCCCCATGCATTTTAAGTGCACACCTCTTTGCTGGACCCTCTCTGTTGAGCTAGATTCACTTTAATGAGTATTAGATGATTACACCATATATTAAAGTTGTTGTTTCGAGTTTTCATTATACCTTTGAAGTCACGGAAGGTTCATATATAATGCTTTGTTTTATGTACTTGTTTATTTTTTCAGCATGCATGGATCAATATCTACCAATTGAATAAACACGCTGATAAGATCCAAAGAGTGGACGAGGAGGAGATAAAATCTAAATTAATATGTACTTTTTTAAATACGCACAAACAAACAAACATCTCGATTTTATATAACGTTATTAGATGGAAATCCCTCTTTTTTTTCTCTCGTTTCTTGTGTCTGTTCGCCAACATTTATTTCTCTCATATGAAAGTACGATCAAACACGATGATGTTGTTGTTATTGATGTAGGTGTAGTTTTGTAAAAATCGATAAAGGTCAAACTAACACTTATTGGAAAACTCAATGATAAAATTTTTTAGCAACCCATTGATCTATGGGATGATGATACCTTGCTTATCAAGTAACATGAATGGCTCAACTGAAAAAGTGGAATCCATTTCTACCATTTCAAGTAAGTTTGTTTACAGAATTTTATTTGAAACAAATCATTCACATGTCTCCTCCTTTCTTTGTTCTCTTGTATCCAATCAGCATTGCTGATTTGTGTCATCTACAAACGTCTAATACAGAGAAAGGATGTTTTATATACTTCACTCATTTCTAGTATACTTGTCTCTGTTCTATGTATTTCAAACATCACAAATAGTATTTTGGTCATTGCAAGAGTTGTACAAGGAATATCGAGTAGAGTTTTGTGGTAATGCTAGGCTCTACTTTTAAATCATTATACTGCTAAATCAATGTACACAGGGTCTTTGTATTAGCTATATTATTTGATCTGATTTCTAAAAGAAACGCTGTATCATTCATGAGTCTATTTATCATGTTCCATCACGTCGGATCCTGTCTAGGACAAGTTCTGGGGACCTGTTTGTTTTATTATGGAGGAAACGATACACCACCCATGGTTTGCATCTTTTTCACATTTATACTGTTAAAACGCACAAATTGCCAATCTGGTTTATATACTACGTTTACACAAGTGCATGATTTCAAAGAAAGGATGCCTCTTTTTAAATCGAATGGGTCAGAGCTGAACGACACACAAAATAGAATAGGTTTAATAAAAGATGTGCGGATGATCTTTTGTATGGTGGGTACATTCATCACATCTTTGGTATTCTCGACCACTTTGTTACTACTTTCGCCCTATTTATGTAATGTGAATCATCTAGCTTTATTTGACCGTATGTACCTTATATTGAAAACAGAAACACTTTTCAAAACTGATAAACCCCTCCCCTCCCCCCCTTTTTTTTTGCAGTGTATTCTATTATCATAACCGTATTCTCTCTTACTAACCCATTCATTTGCTATACGTCAAACAAGGTATACTAAATATGAAAAGCTCTCCCCTTTTTTATCTATACTTAAAAAAAAAGTTTGGTACTAAATGGATTTCATTAACAGAGTCATCAGGTCATCCTCATATGTACCGGCATGTCCATCATGTCAGTCACTCTTCTTTTTCTAAGTCTCCAGACTCATTCGCCAAGATATCTACTTGCTCTTCTCTCATTTCTGGGGCTTTCAAATGGACTGATACAAACAAATTTATCAAGTAAAATAGGTGCTATTACCCATGAGATTGTAAGTGATTTTTATTTGAAAAAAGTTAAAAAAAAAAGGTAACTTAAATTGATGTCTAAAATAGGGTTTCCATGATGACGATCGAGGTAAATTCATTATCAATAACTGCAACACCAGATTTTTTTAATCCCCATATTATAGCATACGCATTGTATGTCATTTCTCATGTATTAGGTTCGTTCCTTGCACTTATTATATCGGACATAGTGAATTTGGTATTTCAAAATGAGAGACACTCTATTGTGTTGCTGTTTTCGGCCATAATGCTTACAACTATCCCAATCATGATGAATGAACGGATGCTTCGATGATATTTAAAAGCAAGAACAATTTTGTATTTATATAAACTAGAGTGCAATAATGAATAATCATGAGTTTAAAAAAGGGGGGGTTTAATGAAGAGTTTCGTTTTACACATCAATGAGATGAGAGAGTTGAATAATTGTTCAAAGACTTGCTTTAACTTGAAGTTGATTACTTGTGATTTCAATTTTCCTTACAAAAAAAAAAGCAAAATAAAACTATATATATGTAAAGAGAGAAATAGTATTTATGTGTTGCCTTGAATGGCCCAATTAGCTACATATGAAAAGTTTGAAAAAGCGTGCTGCTCATTATCAGATAGCATAGCATTAACAGGAGTCAACATGGGTATCTCTCTTGTGAAATCTTCATCGAAATTAGATGTGTCTGCTCTACTGTTTAAATGGGGTATAAATGGAGGTACGATCTGCTTATTCAATACATCGTCCCAGTCAACCCCATCGAAAAATGGATGATCCTTTATTTCCTGACTACCACTTCTACCACTTCCAAGTCGATTTCTTGGATCTCGCTCAAGCAACTTAAAAATTGGGGGAGTTAAGGATTCATGACTTGAAATCGTTTGCAACATTATACAACTTACTGCATCACATATTGATACCGAGACTGTTGGCATATTCATGGGGTATAAGATATGGCCATCAAGTATAGCATCAAAGATTTCATCCTCATCCTCTCCTTTAAAGGGAGCCTATAATATCAAGTTTAAAACACATGCACATCGTTTCAAGTCCAAACTTACTTGACCAAGCAACATTTCATATATAAAAACACCAAAAGCCCACCAATCAATTTCACGTCCATATCTATTTTCCAACAAAATTTCTGGTGCCATAAACTCTGGTGTTCCGCAAAATGTGGATGTCATGCCATTTTCCCATATATTATTTTTACATAGACCATAATCCACCAACTTGATGTGACCATCCGAGCACACCATGACATTGTCCAGCTTGAGGTCCCTATAAATGATGCCATTTTTATGGAGATGCTCCAGTGCTAGAAGGACCTCGCAGGCATAGAATCGAGAGCGTGCCTCTGAAAAGTGATCCCTCTGGATATGCAACATGAGGTCACCTCCACTCACATACTCCATCACAAAATAGACTCTTGTCTCGGTTTGGAATGTGGAATGGAGGTTGGAAAGAAATGGATGTCGTCCATTGTTGGCTGCGAGGAAAACCTCTTTTTCAGAGCGCGTGCTTTATGTATATTAGTCTATTGCTTATAAAAATGGAGGCTTTCATTATTCTTTTTTTTACCTTTCCAACTCTTGGTTATCCAAGACAAACCGTTTCTTCAATACTTTGATGGCATACAACTCGTTTGTATATTTCTCTTCTGCAAGCAAAACCTATTTGAAAATACACCACCGGAAAAAAAAAATTAGATATCAATCATAACATTTTGTAACATGTCCCTTCGATTTCATTTACCTTTCCAAAGTTTCCTTTACCCAATACTGCTAAAAGATTGAAATCATCAAGACCCACCTTTCCTTTTATCTGTACTGGCGTAGTCTAGATTATTCATTTAGTTTCCCACAATAGCAAGCACAAGGACCAGTACTTACCATACTTAAACTCATTCTATTATGTGCTTCACTCAAAGGATGTGGAGTGATTACATTAGAAAATGTTTGGAACGAGTTTGAATCCAAAGACATCGATAGAGGACGATGAACAGTATGAGACGTCTGTGATGGAAACTCAGTCATGCTCTGTCGAAACGGTGTACTTAATGGAAAATCCGAAACCGGGTTGTCTCTTGATAATTGAAGGAGTGAGTCTGGATGATATGATTTACGACGGTCATTCGCTGCCTTCATCTCGTTGAGCATCAAATTTGCAGTTTTCATCGACATGCCACAAAAATGAGGAACAAGACTAGCACATTTAGTGTGACATACAATGTGGCACTCTAAAGGAGAGAGAATTAGAGGGACTTGTGTTTTCTTTTTTGGATCATCAAAAAAAAATTACCCATGCATTTTTGGGCACCTTTAAATCCAAGAGGTAGCATGAATCCACAATGACAGCACCAATTCGCCACAATATTAGTCACGGATTCAAACCTGTGAGGAATATGATGTCTTAATTCCGTATCAGTACCCTATTTTAAAATACAACTTAGTACAAAAGGAAAAAAAAAAAATGCATGTAGTATATTACGTGAGAACCAGCCTCTTTTGAGACGCATCGTATGGCAATGTGTGTGTGGCAGGAAATGTGACACGCAAGTCCACAATCTAAAGTAACAAAAAAATAAATGATATCATTCTATTTTACAGCATCCTCTCTTTACCTTCACATTGATATATTTTTTTCGTCATGAATTCATTGCATAAAGCACACTTCAGAATATGATAGATGCGTTTAGCAACAAACTGATGACCGTTGACTTCGTGAGCATTGCCCTTTCTTTCACGAACGGCACCTGCTCTACCCAATTTGTCTGTGGGTCGATTTGTGTTTTCACGTACTATGACATTTCGTTTATTAATTTCTTGTTTAAATTAAATTTATATTACAAACTCCTTACCAAAATCAATTTCGAGAAATAATTTTCCTACAGGTTCTACATCAAACCAAGCCCTTATTTTACTAGTATTGTTTTGGTGCTGATGTTCTTTTGCTTCTGCCTTATGATGGCCCTGGGCGACTTTGGCAGAGACCCAGTTGGACTGTTCCAGCTTTTGCTTACGTTGGTTTTCCGTGATATCAGCAATCTTTAACCAGAGCAGACCGATGGGTAGGATATGATCGCCTGATTGATCATAGGCCACCAACTCGACCTCTGTGGCCTTATCCACATGCATTTCAAATACATCTAGCCATTTGTCATGTTTGGATAAGCGTGTCCGATGCTGGATATTGCCGCCGATTTTAATCATAAAGGCAGTTTGGGAACGACTGAACAGACGACTGGGTCCATGTGCCAAATCAAGTGCCTCGACAATTTTTAATTGTAGTTTACCGGTGACTTGAATAAAACCACTTGGAACACCCCTTAAAAGTCGTGCGGTTTCTACAGGCTATTGGTTTTTTTTTAATAAGTCTACATGTATTTTTGGTAGATAAATAGATACATTACATTATTTTGTTCCTCAAGGTATAAGCCTTTGTATTTTTTTAATGCCGTCATTAAAAGTGCCAATTTTTCCATAGATTCTGATTGTTTTTGTTGAAGCTCTGCTTTCCTGCGACGATCGGAACCATTATTTTTAACTAGTTTTTGTAAATTTCGAATACCTTGCTGCACCTTTGTTTCAACCACAATTTTATAGTCTAATTGATGTATTTTCAAAGCAACTTTGTCTTTACTGATGGGTAGATCCGCCTCCAGTAGCTCTATTTGTTTAATTTTAGACTTTTTTTTTTGTTTATATGAAAGGGGGGTTATTTACCTAAATTGGTATATTTTCTCTTGAAATCTTTGATTTCCATAATGTCAGATAAACTTTCAAAGGTTGGATCCGGGGCCACATTACCAGCAACCAAGTGACTATTTCTGTGCAACAGTCGCCCTTGTTTTATCCGAAGTGCACTCAACTCTTCTATAAAATATTCGACAAAACGTTGAGATTCCTTTATTTGAGTTTCACATTGCAGTTGGGCATTGCGATCCTTCAAGATCTGGCGAAGTTCTATGGCTTTTTGTTTTAGCTGAGTATTTTGCTCAATTTTCGATTTTACTTGTTCAATACGCGATTCGAGTTCCTAACGAATTAAACATTTAGAGAAATTATTCTCGTTTGCCAAGGTATATATATATTAATACTACCTCCATTTCTTATAAAAATGAGATAAGGGGAAGAAAAGAAGAAAAATAAAAACAAACAAACATGTGGAAAATAATATACGAGAAAGTTTTTTTTTTATTAAAAAGGAGGTTAACCACTGGTGGCAAGTTAGCACATTTTTTAATGCTTTTTTATTCTTGCATAATCTTTTCTAAATTGTATCATGCATCAAAAAGCAAATATTTATTTTCATATTATGCATATTTATAGATGAAAAACCCTGATGAAAGCTTGGATAAGAATGCATCTCTTCTACTTTTCTTCTTTTTTGTAGAGATAGAACCAACATGTTGATAACATCTCACTGTAACACACGCTCAGACTATAGTTGTATGGTTTCTATATTTGGAAATCGATATAACCTCTTCTTTTTCTTGTCCTCAATGACACAAGATGAAAAGCCCAATCAATAAGCTCTAGCCGGAAAAGTAGCAAGCTAGTATTACTTTACAATAGTGAAATTCAAAGTCTAGTAGCCAAAGCTTGTATCAGCAAAAGGCATACCAAAACTGCTATATTACTTGTTTACAATCAGGCTTATAGAAATTGGCCACAAACTAAAAATAAATGTCACTTTATTCTATATCTCTCCCTTCTTTCTAGTTTTTTAAAAATAGGCTAAATGACTGAGAATAATATTATTACGACAAGCCTTCAAGAAAGGCTCAAAATTACAGTGATCAATGACGAAGTAAAGATTTAATCAGAGCCATTTGGTGTGGCTACCAAGAATCCTTCACCAGAGCAAGTGTGAAAAAAGGTGGACAGTCCCGAGTTCATATAATGCCTAATGAAACAGACATTATAAGGCAAAGCTAATTCACAGGCTGTATGTGGAAACTCTCTTCAAATATTAGTAAAGAGGAGAAAAAATATGCTTGTGAAAGAAGTCAATAGTGAATATAAGCACAGCATGGACATCACTGAAGACGCAAATACTGCACCTGAAGTGGAAAAAGAAGTTGTTGTTGAAGAAAAAAAAATATCATTTTACATGCACTACATTTTTTACGTCAAATTAAAATAGAGTGGCGTCAACTTAATATCTAAGCCCAAATTTCTTAAATACACTTTTAGGGGGGGTTATTTCCATCAAAAAAAAAAAGCAGTTTATCACTCGCTATATAATTGTTATATACTTGTTTTTATTTCAAATAATACTCACGATAGATTGAAGGTTGTTAAACTCATACATATGATAATACTGAGTCATTGTTTGATAAAAAATAAACATACTCTATATATACTATGTTGTTGATATACAAAAGAGGTAATTACATCTTATAATATTAAGGAGAAGAACAATAATTTGATTGTTTTATTCAGCATGATGTCATTATTATCCATATACCAAAAGAAAGATTATGTGGTCCATACTATAAAAAAGGGAAGCCTTGTTTATCTTTTTTTCTCTCTTTCTTTCTCACACTTCACTATGATTAACAAAAAACGTACTTCTTTACTCTCAGTCAAAAGAGCACCACCCACATCAAACTATGGTAGGATAACCCTTTGATAGTATGTAATAATGACCTTACTTACTTTTGTTACTGTTATCATCAGCGAAACATCACTCTTCATCATTCAGCTCTTTTACTTCTGGCAATACTGAAAATGGCTTTATGAATGGAAATCAGCAGGGATCTCTCTTGTAATTCATGTGGTTTTGGTAAAGGTTGTAATCGAAAATTCTACAATTCCTTGATAAATTCATGGGTGAGAAAAGTAGTGAATTTATATACATTTGAATTTAACGAGAGAGGGAATTTATCGAATTGGGAATTTATCGAGGGACCATTGTACAAAAGGTAAGAAATATATCAAGTTCATGTTGCCTCATTTATTTTTTCAATGGCATCACTATCATTTAATCTGGAGTTAAAGCTGTAGTGCATGCAACAATGTCTAATATAAAACTCTCTTTTTTCCTTATCACAAAGCATCATGGACATCCTCATCAACTTCATTACTGTTACTGAAAAAAAGAAGCTTGTTATTTCTACCTTTTTCAAAAGCGAACGCAACAAGATCCAATTATATTGCAACAATCTACAACCCAAAAACAAAGAACTTGATCTCAAAGTATTTTGGGCAGAAGAAGTAAGCAGGTTTGCCAAGGAACGTCCCAGTATTCAAGTAAGTCTCTATTATATTATAGTAGTTTATTTTACCAACCACTTGTATGGTGTTGGATAATTTTGGGGACCCCCCTCCTGTGGGGACCCCCCCCATGAGGTGAGTGCCTTTATGGATTTTATACCCTATGATAAAGGAAAAGTGGCCACTTTCAATTCAACTTGACATCTGCAGAAGGTCATAAAACTGATTCATACACTCTGAAACTATTTATTTATTTCAC
>VCJM01001617.1:3934-15903 GCA_024139495.1 Backusella sp. ASU-2019c | reverse complement strand
AAAAAAAAAAAAAAAAAAAAATTTTTTTTTTTTAAAAAAAAAAAAAAAAAAAAAAAAAAAAAAATCTATACATGATGATATGTCAATGGTAGTTAATTACACAAAGAAGGAGTCAAGCTTGCTTTTAAAATTCTAGATGGATATTCTTCAATCATTGCTTCAAACTCCATAGACTTTTTGGACATGTTTGCATCACTTGAAAATGGAGAAGTGTGTGCCTTTGGCGATATTAAGGTGTCAGCGGATGCCATGGAGTCATTACTAGCAACGAATTTCAAAGAAAAGGAGGATTGTGTGCTCATTTTTGTATCTGTAGAGCATGCCGACATTTGGGAACGTGTTCTCGTCAATTGTGATCGTTTCTGTTTCTTAAAGATGGTTTGGAGGGATGGCAGTGACTTGAAGTGGTTGAGGCTTCTGGTCTTTGTATAATGAGGTTTGGATTTGACAAGTCTTTGATGGTATACATAGTCTGAATCTTCTGTCTTGAGATGGGAATTATTGTCTATTTGGTTATTGATGTGAGCTGGAGCTTTCTTATTAATGAATGTGGTGGATAAAAGGGAATGTACATAATTAAAGGACTTCATAGTGAATGTATATATAAATTATTATTATTAGGATTATAAGTAGTAGTAGTAATAGGATGTTATGAAGAATCAGTTTAGAAAAAAAAGTTGGCCGTATTTATACCTCCTTTTCGTTCAACTGAGATTTAAATATGGCATTGTTTCAAATTAATTCGTTTGAATGGATACACACCAAATGTACTTTGACATAATGCATTTTCAAGGCTTGATTTAATTAGATTTATTATTTTTCTGAAATATATCCATTCACAATGTACGGAGGATGTTGGAATATGCAAATGAGAGTGAGAAAAATAAAGTAACAGTACTAAAAAGGCAAAATAGTGGGCCAATTTTATAATCTAACGTGGTCTGAAAGAAAAACACGTGTTATCATTATTAACATTCGTCATTTATATTTTAATACTTGATGGATATTGACATAGTTTAGCAAGATAAACCGTTGTTAAAGTCAACGATATCTTGTATTCATTTTCTTTATGGTACCTTCTTGTACACTATTTGAGAAAACCTTTATAGATTCATGATTCTATTTTAATTTTCATGTTTCAGTGATTTGACATTAAAAGGGGTAAAATATATAAACAATTAGGTGTTAAAATTTCAAAAGAAAACGTTAATTTATTGGTTACTTTGCGAATTGAGTAAAGATAGTAATGAACATGATTATTTTTAGTGGAAAATCCAATATCATGCTAATAATGTCCAAATATTAAATATATATGTCATTGAAACAATTTAAACGTACAGTATATTGCATTTCTTTTTGAAACCAATAAGAGCACATTTTAATTCATTTTTTATTTATTGCGAATAATAAAACACGTATAAACCTTCATCATTCATATATAATTAGCATGAATATGGGAAGAAAGATCATGAAAAATACATTATATAATAATTAGACATCAATGCCTTTTATCATCCATTTGCTTTCATTGGCTTTTTTAAAATAGCAAAGTCATTGTAATTGACATAAATATGGAACACAGAGTAACTGAAATCAACATGTTGCTTCCACTGAACAAGGAAAAATAAAAAATAAAAATTAGCATGAGAAAAAATAGTAGCACCAATAGTTATAGATTACCTTGCTAAATTCTGCTCTGGTGGGTGAAGGCCAGGCAAATCCGTTCTTGATGGAGGCTGAGCAGGAGGGAAAGGATAGCTCTGGGAAGAACCAGGGACTTGTGGAGGATATGCACTAGGTGCAGGATATGGAATTGTACCGCCTGCATCTTTGCCATATGGAGGATTGCTAGGCTGATCACCGTAATACCCATTATTTTGTCCAAATCCATGATTCTCGTCTTCGCAATCATCACCTTCATAATGGTGACCATCCTCCCAGTCATGATGTGCAGAAGCTCTAGCAATAAGAATGGCAAAAATGGCCATGAAGAGTAAAGTGACTTTGGTGTTTGATAATCTCATTTTGTTGAATTGAAACAATAAAGAAATATTTCTTTTTACAATATTTTTTTAAATTAACTCGAGATTGGTGCATATATATATGCAAATGAATATTCTATTCAAACGACATGATCTCATATCTTTTTTTTCCCATTCAAACCATAGAGAAAAATAATATATGTTATTCTATAAAATGGAACTGTTCATCATGGAGCGGTTTATCTTCGGTTACATGGTACCAAGTTGAATTACAGAATTTTGCATAATAAAAAAATACGTACTTTTTCCAGGATATATTCTATTTTAGGAATGGCCATTGAGATTTAGCTGTCAATGAAGAAAAACATGGCACTTAGATTTCAGGGAGTATTTAAAGTTTAGCTTACTCCAAACAAATAAAGGCAAGCTGTAAAATTTTTGGTCACCGGAATTTTTAAGTCTTTTACCCTTTTTTCGGTTTTAATGACAAAACAAAAAGTTATCTTTACGTGTTATAAAAAAAATTGTATACTTTTTAATTTTATTCATGCATTCTGTCATTATCAAAATGAACGTTATATTAAATCATATCGAAATCAGGTTTGCCTTAGTTTATTCTTTTTTCGATACCCTTCCATAATGACTCTCTAAGGATAAACTTTTGGGTTTTGCCTAAAATGATAAAATGAGTGAAATGCACTAATAAACTAGACTAATAAATAAATAAAATAAATGATAGATACGTACCAGTACTAGTGCCATAAATAATAACATTATTTTTAATATCAATGGTTACAAATATATATATTTTAGTTAAAGCGTCAACTAAAAAAAAGGGAGTAATATCCATTTACCTTGTTTTTGGAAGTGCATCAATAAAGATGACTTTAGTAGGACGCTATTAAAACAATAGAGCATTATACACACCGATACATAGACCCTTTTTTTTTTCTTGTATTACCTTGTAGCCAGCTAAATTTTCACGGCAATGTTTAATGACAGTCTCTTCATCTAAAATTCTATTTTCCTTGATCACAATATATGCAACGGGTGTTTCTCCCCATTTTTCATGTGGAGCTGCTACAATGGCACTATTCCCAAAACACATTTATCAATATGCCCAAGAACTTTTTCCTGATGATGCATCATTTAAAAACCTTACCATTCCATCACCTCTTCAAGTTGAACAAGAACACTTTCTACCTCGAGCGAGCTTACATTTTCACCACCCGACACAATGACATCTTTTCCACGATCTACGATTTCGATAGCACCATCCGGGTGTCTGACAGCCAAATCACCTGTCCAAAATACACCTCCTTTAAATGATTTTTCGGTTTCTTCGGGGTTCTTGTAGTATCCCTTCATAACCTGATTTCCAGAAAGACAAATCTCTCCAATCTGCTTAGCATTGGGCACCACATCAAGCATTGTCTCTCTATCAATGACTCTAATTTCATCAGAAACAATGGTACTAAAACCTTGACGGGCGAGGAGTTTATGTTGTGTAGGTTCATCATATTGAGAAAGGGTGCTGGGATCGTAAGTGAGGCCAGCGGGACCGTAAGTTTCGGTAAGGCCGTAAACATGGGTGGGTTCCAGGTTAAGTGCTCTCATACGTTTAATAGCAGTACTAGATAATGCAGCACCTGATATGACATGTTAATATAAAAGCACGCACCTATTTTATCTCTATTTCATCATGTTACCTCCACAGAATGCTCTCACTCTATGATTAAGACGAATAGCATCTTTATGAACACAGATTTCATTTTGAACGGTTGGCGCACCACAGTAATGAGTAACGCCATGTTCCTTAAAAAGCTCCCAGATATAAGTATAGTCAAGCTTGTTAAGCATGACCTGTGCCGCTCCTACAGCAACAGATGCCCAAATAAAACCCCATCCTAAAAGCGTAAACAATACATTAACTCATCTATTCACACACGAGAACATTGACAATAATGATGACATACCGTTACAATGAAACATGGGTAAAGTCCATAATAAAACACTATCATTGGTAAGGCCGTCATGCATAGCTACTGTTAAAGCAGTTAAATAAGCTCCACGATAGGTCACCATGACACCTTTAGGACGGCCGGTGCTGCCTGATGTATAGTTGATGGAAATGACTGCATTCTCATCCTCCACCAAAGGCATTTCGTTCCATGATAGGCGCTGCTTACTCTTCAGTAGCATTTGTTCATAAGGGTCCTGGGTTGCGTCATCGCAGTCGGCAACAGGAATCACCTTGATAAAAGGCTTTACTTTATCGGTTAATCTATCGAGAAACTCTTCCTGGACAATGACCACAGTTGCCCCTGAATGTTCAATGATATATTCGATTTCTTTGGCTGCCAATCTATGATTCATAGGCACCAGGATCGCACCGGTAGCAGGCACCGCAAACTGTGCGTCAACAAATGAAGTGATGTTCTGACAAAGTACCGCAACTCTATCACCTGTTTTAACATGATAATCATCAATAAGGGTATTTGCAAGTGCTCTTACACGCTCAGAGAGATCGCGAAAGGTATGGGTACGGTTGCGGTGAATGATAGCAGTTTTGTCGGCATAAACAACAGCACTTCTAAGGAGAAATCTTAAAGGATCAAGCTTGGATAAATATGGTACCTGGTCTGGTTTACGATGTAGACGTACTATTATTATTTTTATATTAGAGTTTTTTCTTATTGAACATTGGATGGATCGACTTGAACTTTAAAAACTTACATGATTCGAAAAATGGCTTTTCTCCTCCTTCAGGATTGATTTGGGCGCTGATTGCCTGTAATCTTTGTGTAGCTCTATTATCAGACATTTAATTTATAAAAAAAAAAGTAAAAAAAAGGGTAAAGAAAGAAAGAGAGGATAAATTAGCAACCCCATAAATGAAAAACATCGTATATATGTTTGTTCCCACACCTTGTGTTACCTGAGATGGCTATACTCTTCTCCAGGAGGAGATGCAATGCAAGTCTACTACAATAGCTGGTGTGATGTGACAATCTACCCCTGGTATCCAAAGAATGTTCTATTGGCATGCTTGTGGCAAAGCCAAAACATCCAAATGTTTACATTGTGACGTTCTTTTATAGAAAATAACATAATATATAACGATAGTGGCGTGGGAAGGGCTATTGAGTCAGCAAAAGCGCTCGTTTCTCCACAAAAACTAAGATTAAACTTCATCCTGTCATTTTGAAATACAAGGTTTTGTCATGTGAAATTAGATCACGTGGACGGTTATTCATTTGATATGAGTTTGGTGGAATTTGTTCACTGCGGCTTATTTGGTGTGTTCACTTGATATGAAAAAAAACCTGTTCTTTTATTTTACCGTTATCTATTTATCGTCATCATGGATAAACCTTTGCATAGTATTTTTGAAGAATATGAGGCGTTAAATGTAAATTCCCACATTAAGAGTATTGAGCGAAAGTATTAGTGTCTTAACAAACCTCTTATCTGTAAAATCACAGGTCACTGTTATCCAAAATACCAATAAGATCAACTTATCTAGTGGCATGCTTTGGGTAAGTGGGCCAACAAGAAGAATTATACATGAAACATTTCCGATTTTTTTTTTAATACTGTAAAGCACAGCGTATGAATCTATGTGCAGTGAGTGAAGAGATTCCTTGTACCTTTTTTGTAGGTAAAGTTCTTGATAAAGATCTGAATTAAACGATGAGGCTTTAACGTTGATCGTAGCCATGAATTACCGTGTTCTTGTTTATCAACTGGACACGATCTATTCACCATTCAAAGATCCCGTCAAGATTCTGGCTAGCCCCAATGCAGCTAGAACTGGTGGTGGTGCAGAGTCGGTAGGTCATCTCCAAGGGCGTTGAATTATAACTCGATCCATTAACATAAAGTCATCAGCCGTATGTCATCAATGCCATTAAAGTAGGTCGGTTGCTTGACAAAGAGATTATAGTAGCCGTATCAGATAACGGAGAAGTTTGCATATGGAGAACAGAGAACTTAAATGAACCTCCAATGATTCTAAGGTTGGATTTTGCTTCAAAAGTTTTGCACGTCTTGTTTTATAACACATTCTGCCTGTTTTAGCAACGAAAGTTCTACTTGGGGCTTGGCAATACATGGCGATCAGGGCCTACTTGCAGTTTCTGCAAACAATTTGATAATAACGGTATTTAATATGTTGGCAATGACAGAGAAGGATCCTATTTTTGGAAGTCGAACAAGACAGAATATATTGGGCGATACAGAAAAGGTCGAGTTGGTGGGACATGAACATAATATTCCATGCATTGACTTCAGTCCATGTGGAAGATATCTTGCTAGCGCCTCTATCGACACGACGTGTAAAGTATGGGACATTGCTAAAAATAAAATCATCACAGAAAGAAAGGGCACAACAGATCCTCGCCACATGGACCCTCGCACTGCAGATGCTTGGGGCTGGTCTGTCAAATTCATCACGCCTGGCCATTTCAAATATGCAGTGTGCAACAACAAAAAGATTAGCCAGAGTATACTGAATGCCGAAGATCAATTTAGACCCATTTCTATATCACGTCTTGGTTTAAGGCATTCTGCAACACTGCCCGCTTTTCCCAGAACGATGGACAGACTGAATGACTTGGACGATGAGGAAGACGATTTTGACGATGATTTAGATTATAGATTTTATCCACATGGTACTCTTGATATGGAGGATGCCGAATTGCAGGAACGTGAGGACGGAGATGTAGAATTGGACTCGAGTGATGATGAAGTGGAAGATATGATTGCACAAATCCAAGTGGATGAAGGCGGTTGGGATGATCATACACCAGTACGCCGGATATATCAACACATCAATAGTTGGGATCAAATGGCAAACCAAAGTACAGAGAGCGATTCCGACGATTGGATTGATACAGATCAAGAAATGGATATCGACTCGAGCTGTTGTATACCTGATGTGCTTTTTGACAGTAACAAGTCGATTGAAAATAAAAAGAAATACAGTCTCGGTGCCTATGTCATGCTGACAACAAAAAGTGATGCTATTCTGTTGAGTACAGCAAAATCAAGAATGCAAAAAATCAGATCTGAAAAGGACATCATCAGCAAAATAGACGTTCGACAAGACAGAATACTTTATCCATTAGACAGACTCAACATGGTGGAATGGTTACCGGAACTCGAGCTGTATATAGCGGCAAGTCAAAAAGGAACAGTGGTACTTACGCGTATATTACAAGTTGAATTACCAAATCAAAAACAAATATGTTTATTCAACAATGAACACTATCTACCATTAAATGTTTTGCAACAGACACCTCTTTATGGTAACCACTTTAGAACATACCTAACCAAAATAGCACTTGCTGATACATATTTATTGTTTAAAAGGAATGACGGTTCGAAAAGTAAAAAATGATAGATTTGTTCCTAGCACACGCTATGAATTATTTCTATTCTACTACAGTGGCGCTATACTGGGATATACCATATCACGTAACGAGTCAGGACTTGTTTTTAGTGATTTGATTCTATAATAAAGTAACAAATAATACTTGTTGAACCTATCTTTAGTTTACTTTTTTGATTAAAAGTGATGGTGACAGTCGACTTGATTAGCTTGGGATATTATTAATATATAATAGCTTGTTTTTGTTTATCCGCGATTTCTTAATAAAGAAGTAACTGCAGGTTTGTCCCCAAGAGGAATTTGTTTTATCCAGATTCTTCTTAAAGTATCATTCTACTGATGAAAAAAAAAAGGTATGCACAGCACTTTTTACAGGATTTGTAGAACAATCTATAAAATAAATAAAATGATGATGATAGCTTTACTTTATCTGCTTTTTTCTCTACTTGTGATATTATTAAAGTTTGAAAATACTTGATATTTGTCCCTTTATTTTATATTTTCCACGCATCCCGATCGCCTCCATTACGTTCATCCGTTCTCTATTTTATAAAATCTGTGGGAAAAAAAATATGATTAAATTTTAACCATTAAAAGAGACACTTGGAGCTCAGGCTTTGACGTAAAAGAAAGCCTTCAGTTAGAAGGAGTGTATTATTTAGATTTTGTCAAAATTGGTTGTATAGCTTTAAAAAAAAAGTAAGCACAACAAATGATGAAAAATCATTTGTTAGAGCCAAATTGAAGGGAGCTGTCAACATCTCGGTTATCACAGAAACAACAGTATATATTGCAATTGTGTCTTGGATATTGTGAATGATGATCTTGCGAAATATATTTTGCTATTCGATTGTTTTTGAATATAGTCCAATGTACCTGAGCTTTCCTACTTGATATCAACTAGAAATGTCTAAATAGTATAACCTGGATATCAAAATACTAGCTATTGGAATAACTTCTTTATTAGCATAATGTTTTTTTTTGCCGAGTATTCCAAATATTGGAATATAATTCAATCTACTCTTTCCACAACTTGCTATTCCAATATACAGGCCCAACTGTATTAGAATTCAAACCTTACTATTTGATAATATAGTTTATGATCTCATAATGTATGCTCTTTCAATCCAAAAACAAAACACTCTGTATTATTATCAGATCCACCTGAAACCTCTTTTTTTTTTTTTAAAAAAAATATAAAGACGGTGGGATCGGGTGCGAGCCAAATGGGACCAAGAAACTGTTTGAATTTGCACTGGAACGACTGCACCTCTATATAAAATCTCTGGCGAATAAACTTGATGACCAAGTTGATGGTATTGTTGTGACGTAGTTGTAAAGGTTAATATAATATGTACCACATGGTGGGAATATAAATGAGTTGTAGACCTCCATAAATAAATAAAATAGTTCTCTTCCCGTTATTGTTTCGTCTCTAGTATATACATCTTTAGGGCTGGTTATTGGGCAACAAGAGGTAAAGTCGGCTCATAAATCTCCATACCAATTTAACAGTCCGATTTTTTTGTTACTAGTAATTTTCTTTTATTTTTTGTTGTGGACTAAAGACGTGTTTATTTTTGAATTCTTGAGAACCTAAGCTTTCGAACCATATATTTTTAACAATGTCGAGTGATGATGACTCCATGAAGTTTTTGAGAAGCCTATTGATCTCGGGATCGTTTTAAAACACGTTAATAAAGCTTTAGAAGAGGATATATCGACCGGACGGTTAGATACGCGTCTCTCTGCCCGCTAGCTTCTTGAGAAATATACCGGTATTGGAACCTTCTCAGCAAAAAATTTTGTTACGTTGTTCAGTGTTGGTAGATCAAAAAAATTTTGTCTTTTTTTTCTTTAACGCGTTAAATTAGAATGAACACTCTACCGCCTGAAGTGCTTGCCTTTGTGTTTGAACACCTTCATGTTCTAGAGAAAGTGGAATGCTTACGTGTGTGTAAAAAATGGTTCCGAGTTTTACAACTCGGGTACCTGTACCAAGTGATTCCACCCATCTCCCAGGTTGGATGTTTGATAAATAAAGTGAATGGATGAGACACCTGTGGAGAAAAATGCAGATGGCTTATATTAGATGGATTATCATTGGAAAAAGTTGACATTAATCAGTTGGTTATGTCCTGCCCCAACATAAAGCATCTTGAAATACGAAACAGTATTTCTTATCATCCAATTGTTGTTGCTCCAGAATGGAAAGATCGCTTTGAAACAATCATCGATAATAGTTTGACTGGTTTGTTAGTTCCAAAACTGCTTGCTGATAATGTTTTCACCAAAATTAGAAAACTTTCGACTTGTTATTCAAAAGTATTCCCAGCTTTAGAGAACGTGCCAAACTTAGTTGATCTTGAGTTAAAAGTTGGAGAATTATCCCTTTTACAACTCAATGAGTTACATAACCACACTCCTCAACTTGCACATTTAGCTTTGGAATTCCAAAAAAACTCCCGCATTCATGATGATATTTACATTAATTGGTTTATACCTTCCACAAAATGTTTTTAGCCATGGCCAGATGTATGTTGGGCTATCAAGAGTGAAAACGCCAACTTCCATCAAAATATTGATGGACCAAAATTGCTATATTTCTCTTCCCGAATTTATTCAGAATAGGGCCACTTATACAAGAAATGCTGTGTACAAAGATGTCTTTTAGTTTTCACTTTTTTTTTTTTTTAATTAAAAAATTAAGCCTCCTCGCTTTCAGTGATTCAGCAATGAACATGTTCTCATGAATTAGGAATTGTCTAACTTCATCTTTTTAGAAAGTGGTTGATCTCAGAGGTTTAGGATAGTTAGGGTTAGGGTTAGGGTGGGGAGGTGGGACCAGCCGCAGGCTGGGGCCACCTCGTTCATTTTAAAGATTTTGTCCATTTAAGGTTTGTGATACAAGATCCCAAATAAGATGCAGTTGTAGTGAAAAGATGGCGTATTTTAGAAATCACCTTGGCAATCATTTCATCAATATAAATTAGGCGAATAAACTTTAGAGCTTCTTCTTTTTGTTTAAAAGAACTGAGCTTTATTATCTTCAGAATATTTTATATTTTAGGACAGGAGTATGAGTATGCCATTTTGTGTATAAACTGGGTGTTATCCAAAATTCAACATAAACATAGATAAGTGAATTCAATGTGATCGATTTATTGACACTATCCTTTACAATATAATTATTGTTTTTCTGTATTTTTCATCAATGATTATTGAAAAGGCAATAATATCATTTGCTTACAACAATAATAGACATCCACAGACATACACATTTCTCACTTTTTTACAAGTAAGTTGAAACATGTAGTCAGATACAAGAGACTTATTTTCTTTCATTGTACCTCTATGGAACATTCTATCCATCTTTTGGACTGGCTGGATATTACAATAGTACTTGGTCGAATGCTGGATTGATACTTTATACACATGTACAAATTGATTTGTGGCAATATTGATGTGTTTAAAAAATCTTGGATACAATGTGGGAATAAACTCGATTGTTTCAAGTTTGTGTTCTTGTAGTGACAGTGTTGATTCAATATTGCACTTATCGATAATCAAAGTGCTTAAATTGAGAAAATGCGATAACAATGGTGAGATATTACGATTCATATAGTTAACATTGGCTAATATTCCATCCAGCATCACCGTGGGGATAGATCAAAACATAATGCAAAGGATCATAAAATTGATTTAATTCGCTAATATGCGTAAGTCTGTTGTTGTTATCACTGCCTTTCATATGAACCACAATATCTCTCTTTGCAGCTATGCCGTTATCAGAGTCGCCTTCACCACCAACAATTACAGCACCAACATCAGTTGATGTAGTTGGGGCATTATAACGGCGCCTATCAGATGCACCCTCTGCTCTAAAAACCAACTTTACACCATCCAAACCATCAATCGAATCACCATTATTTCCATCATCATTGCTAATGCCCCTCTCTCTTCTAATGCTCTGAGCCACTTCTTTCATCGTCTTAAAATGGGCTACAAAAGGGTTGCTAGTGTGCATCATCGATTGCAATTCAGCAAAGTTGCGCGATTCATATCTGGAAAAATTCTTGCTCTATTATCCAATTCATGCTCAACATCGTAAAAGTATATTTGGGCAAATTTTGGTTGATCCCCTTGGTCCGGTATTGCTGATCCAATCAAATGATATGGGCTGGCTTGGATTCTAAATGTATAATTTCCAGTATTCATATTTGCAAGCCCATGATCAAGCTTAACACCCATCGAAGAAAGGCTTAAAGACCTGCTGTAAGATCGAATGTTGTTACGAAATTCTTTGGATCGATTATCAGTGCCAGTTAAAAGAGTCGAAATGGGTGCAGGCGTTGGCTTTAAATTCTCAATGATAGACTTTCCTTGCGAACAACACATTTGGAATTTAGGGTTTATCTTGCTTGATGCCGCCACGCGCTCTTCCAGCCACATCAATGCTCCACAAAAAACACATGCAACATCCATCCTGCCTCTGTCATCGCGTTGGGTTGGGACCGTTTCAGGGTTTCGTCCAAGATACTGCAAAGTTGAGAGAAGTCTTGTTTCCTCTGCAACTGTTTCAGCTGGTCTGGTTA
>VCJM01001616.1:16535-42380 GCA_024139495.1 Backusella sp. ASU-2019c | reverse complement strand
TTTTAGTTTTTTTTTTTTTTTTTTTGTTTATGTGAGTTTATGTTTTATTTTTTGTTAGAAACTAATTTACATGAGTGGGAAAATAATCCTTGATTAAAATGAAAATATAAATAAAAAATAGGGGTAGAAAAAATTTTGTAAAATGGAAAAATGGAAAAAAAAAGCAAATAAAGCTTGTATGAAATTGAATAGGGCCTATACATGGGGTTGAGGAAGGATTCTTCTTTGTAAATAAAGTAATAAAGCATATAAAGTTATAAGAAAAATGACCAGCAAAAAGAAATGAATATAATTTAGCTTTTTACAAGAAGACATGACGAAATTAAATTACAATTAATGGAAATCAGGTACGATTGGGATTGGGTTCTATATGAACTACTGCAGCCAAATCCCGGAAAGAATCCATAAGTACAGGAGTCTGTTTGAACCGGCCAAATCCCTGAAGGGCTTCAAATTCATCTTGCGTTAAGTGTAGTTCTTTCAATGGAGGCTGTTCTGAAGATTCACAAAGGTCAGTTACTACCAAATCATCTCCTTGTTGTTGTTCGAGCGTTTTTGTAGTTGTTCTCAAATCTTCGTCATCGGACGAATCTGCCATAGACGAACATGATAGATTTTCTGCTGATATTTCTGGAGTAAAAAATTCTGGGGTGCTTTCGGGTTCGTAAGGAATTGGGTTGCCTTCGTGTGGACAAATAGAAGGGTGTAAATTGGATGAGTTACGAATACGCGCGGCTCGATGGGTCTGAGTATGCTGCATCATATTATCGAACCGACTGAATCTTCTGGTGCACTCGGAAACTATACATTCAAAAGGTTTCTAAAAAGAAAACATCAAGGTTTACGATTAGCATGACATTTAGATATAAATTGTCTTCTGTTTTTCTCTTACCTCACCAGTATGTTTTCTGTTTTATGATAGATACAGCAATTAATTAGTATACGAAATAATATCAATGTGATTCATACATACCGCGTATGTCTCGCCAGATGCTCTGAGCGAGTAAAAACCATTTGACAATCACCAAAACCTGTACACTGGAACAGCTTTGGCTTTGGGATACGTGTTTTAATCTTGTGAGTAGAAGGAAGATACATGGTGTCTGAACTCAAATAATATGAAAAAAAAGGAAAGAGAAAGAAGAAAAAAGTTGTTTAAAATATTTTTTTGTTGATTGATATATTTATATTGGATGTCAGAAATAGAGTTGAATTTTAATAAAAAAAAAATAGGGGAATAAAAAAAGAAAAGTTTTTTTAGCAGCAGGGATCCAAAAATGGCGGGAAATTTTTCAGGCACCATTTTTTTTATGACTGTTCCTTTTTCACTTTTGGCTATGACATCCTTTTAGGAATCAACTTTTCATTTTTCAAAGGAATACATGTACATACGCCTAATTTGGTGCTTGGCTTTGTGATTTTGTTTCCGACTATGAGCAATATATTTTTCACGTCTTTTTCTTTTCAGTTTTAACAATCCTGATGTTATTTTTTTTTCTTCGTATTCACTTTCAAAACCAATCATATGTAAGGAACGCCTCAGCCTCTAAATACGAGGGGCAAGGATCTAGAAGCCAAGTTTGGTGTTTGTTTTTGTATGTCTTGTATTGAACCTGTTTCACAAAGTATTATTTTGGTAATTAAATCACATTAATTACTAAATCTGACTGCCATATATCGATACTAACCTCCGTTCATCAAAGGATCACGAAAACATACGATAATATATTTGTTGTTAGATAAGTAGTAATACAGAGTAGTGACTCTGAAAAAGAAGGCAAGGTATTTTGTAAGCCATTAGATAACTTATTTATAGAAGTATTGACTCGTTTTACAATGAGTTTTTCTCAATACTAACTCGTGAATCACGGAGTCAACATTTTTCTGGAAAAGTCGTAACCAATTGCATATTAAATAGGAAGACATAGTGTGTTAAGATTATGTATCTTAGAAAATGGTATCAAATACTATAATTTTTGAGACAATTTTAGAAAAGTTTATCAGGTTTTCCGTTCCTGTAGCTATAATTTACAATAGGTTATCTTATCATGTATGTAAGTCAGATAGCTTTCCTGACAGTTTGTAAGAGTTTTTAGATTTAAGAAAATAAAATGAAGTGCATTACCATAAGTACGAATCGAAGGATCTCAGTACCTTAATCTTAGGGCACATGCATTAAGCATATTTTTATATACACCTAAGATTTCCCTGTACATGATTTTACAGTGGTTTGTTGTTTTTATTATTACGTTTAATATGTTTACTTATAGTGATATTGCTTTTTATACAAAAGCACAACGTACATGAGGGTGATAGACTCACTAATAACCTTATTTGTGAGGTTATATATATATATTATGCTAACGACACTCATAGCTGATAATTTTCGAAATGAGGTTTGACGAAAGGGGTGGCGTAACTATTACATTAAAGTCAAAAGTCGTACACTTCTGTAGAGTGGGATGCATATAAATAAACTGATGTCAAGGAAACATTTTCTTTGTCCAAGAGCTTAATAGGATGTACTTTCTTAAACCAACCTTAAATAGGTTTTGTGTGCTTGGTTAAACCAGAGAGCAATTATCCGTTTGACACCATGTTGTGTAAATTTTTTTCTTACTCAGATATAGAAGTTTCAATTACATATATACTAGAGAGATTGCTTTCATAATAAACTCATATTATAATCTCTTGTATATGAGAATAGGCTATATAAAGTGAAAACAAAGTGAGAAGCCCTTTTTTTTTTTTACTTTGCAAAATCAAAAATTCGACATCTCAATGAAGAATAATTACTTGATTCCAAAAGTTCTACTTTTTTTTCTGTAAAAGGTAATACGAAAATCTATTTTTATAGTAGATGCGTACATTTGGTCAACCAATCAAGAGCAAACAATCGTTTAACAATCTTTGTCATTTAGATTTGTCAACTCTAAAAATAAAGCTTTTGATATTCATCATTTTACCTTATATAGGTTATATTTGCTTTAGACTTTACACTTGAAGTGAACCCTATTTATAAGGAATCAAAAACATTGCATTTTCTCCAAAAGAACATTTATCTATTGCTTCTAGAATTTTTTTGTAAGCGTTTAAGCTAAAAGTTTCAAAAACGATTTAGAATTAACTACTGTTTTTGTCCTTTGATTACTTCCCTGTAAAATATCCCTACCAAACTAAATTAACATTGGACTATTAAAGCTGTTTTTTATCACTTCTGGAAATTGTATATGTAACGTATCCTTTTTCTTCATACACAATAATCTACCTTACAGTAAGTGCTCATAAAATTTTCTAACTCAGTGTAAAAAATGAAGGACTAAATTGATGAATAGCTCGATCATTTCTTTAGCTCCTATATTCTTGTATCTTCAACTTTTAACTATAAAAACGAAGTTTCAACAATCACGCTTATATGGATATTTAAACTATTGGCACAGTGCTGAAAAGCCATGTGGATTAAAAATGTTTTCGAAAATGCAATGTAAATAAAAACACATAATTCTATATTCCAGAAAATGAACACAAAGGGGGCATTCTACGGTAGTAGCCTATAAATAAGAGTTTTCATCAGAATATTCCAACATCAAAATTTCAGTTTCAAGCATAAACTAATATACTATCTTGAGCAAAAAAAAAAGAAGCATAAAATGACATATATACACAGAACCATACACATAGAGAGAGAAAGGGGAGGATTGTGTAATACATAGTCAATCGTAAATTGCACACAGAGATCACCTAATATTCCAAATGACCAAAAACATAACCAAGCCATTCGAAATAGTCTAATTCACTGAATTCCCGCTCTTGACTTCACTTCGGGATTAGGCTTAATTTGGAATCGCCTTTAAAGTAAATTCGGGTTCTGTACAATAAACGATAGTATGGTCAAAGTGGTTGTTATATGGCATCTTTCTTATTAAATCTTGAGTGTTATTGATATAATAAAGATAATATAAGGCTGTATATTGTTTTGTTAAAGTAAAGATACAGAATCCGATTTTCTGTTTTCATCAACCCAATATGGAGTGATGGTGTAAGTTATTAAATGATACTCGGATCATATAAATAGCTGGAAACTTGATTTATCATGGATAACATTATTTTCCATTTTCTTTCATTTATTCTTTTTTTATTATTATTATTTACTTGATAGATTTTATTACTTTAAGATGAACATTTTAGAATTGCCATACGAGCTGATTTGCAATATCATCTCCTTCTTGGATCCAGAATCGGTTGAGGCATTTGTACAGATAAATCAACATTTATATAATATATCTAAAAATGATTTATTCTGGGCAAGTCTTTGTCGAGCACAAGGTATTCAATATTGTCATCCTGAATCCACGTGGAAAGGACTTTTCTCCTCTGGTGATCTCTCCAACATATGTACTCATATGAATCCAAGGGAGCTTTACTCGTCAATTCCTAAAAAGAAGGAACTACTATGGACAAATATCAGTGAGTACCTTAAAGACCGAGATAGTATCACCCGAAGTTATTCAATGTGTCTTCACAAGAACTGTAACCACTATGGTATGCTTATTAATAGTAGAAAATCAAATGTATATGCGATTAATGTTTTATATTCCAGATGTAACAGAAAATGATGAAATGCACTATATTGATACTAGACATACACTATCAATCAAGATATCACCATTTAATATAATAGAGATGTGGTGCTACTCCTGCAAAAGAGTTGTAAGAGATTGTTTAACAGTTAGAAGTACCAGAATAGGCATTAATGTTGTATATTAATGTAGATTGGTTTTGATAATTTTAATTCTGATACTAATTATCATATCAAAACAGAACGATATGTCATGCAAGAGGTTACAAAAGGCTTAGTGCTCATGGATAAAGAGGAACAACTTTATACTAAAATAGTATCAAGCCGCCGAAAGATTGAGCTCGGACTTTTTAAATTCCAAATGAAACAGTCCAACTGTCATATCATAGACAAAGTTTGGTATAATAAATGGGTTAATTTTATAACAGGTAATGTTCTGAACGCGCTACAATTGCTTCTATTTGTAACACCATTTTCACGTAAATAGAAAAATCCGATGTAGTACCTGGTCCCTTGACAAGCCAGAAACTGATGCAACAAGATGGTACATTTAATCCATTATTAGAACTTGGCAAAGATTTTGAATTGGTTGGAAACTTGACACGATGGTATATTGAAAGAATTTATGGAACTTGTGATGCTCTATTTTCTACAAGTAAGCTTTAAAAAATGAAATTATTGTGATTACCCAGTGTCTAATTTCATCTTCAGAGTGCTTAGAAAACTCGGCAAACTACTGTAAACTACTTCACTCCATTAGGGTTAGACATCAAATGGCCCAAACAAGGAGATATATATAAAATTAGCTGTAGAAATATTCAAACTATTTATTACTAAACCAATTTTTATAATAAACATACGGTGAACAAAAAGGACACTGAAATATATTGCAGAAATATGTTTGCCACTGTGGTATTTTCTGCTGCGGAACATTATCAAAGTTAAAACGCAGCGTATTTTTGAGAAAGTGAAGAGATAACATACATAAATTAAAACGCACCATATGAAAGATACTTTTTCTTATTAAGAGTGTACAATAAATGTATTAAATAACATAAGCATCTAATATCAAGAAGAGCAAAAATAATCATACACAATCAATTGAATTGATTACTCTCATGCCATTTTCGATTAGTCGGCATAAATATCAAGGTGTGACTTGATAAATACATAGTCACGCACCGCAGTAGTATTTTATTATAAATCATCCAACTTTTTAGAAGTTTTTACAAGTTATAGAAAAGTAGAAATAAAAGAATGCCAGCTATTACACCTAGTCAGCTTTCTGCACTTCAGCAAAACACCAAAAACATTAGAAATATCTGCATTCTCGCCCATGTCGATCACGGAAAGACCACACTTTCTGATTCACTTTTGGCGACAAATGGTATTATCTCGTCTAAAATGGCAGGCAAGGTCAGATACCTTGATTCTCGCGAAGATGAACAAGAAAGAGGTATTACTATGGAGTCCAGCGCTATTAGTTTGTATTTCAAACTTGTAAAGGCTGTAGATACCGAAGGTAAGGGTTCTTGATAGATATATGCTATGTACTGGGGGGACGATAGTTCTAATAACGGTGGCATTTATACTAGAACAACAATCCAAATTAGTGGAGAGTGAATATCTTATCAACTTAATCGACTCTCCTGGCCACGTCGATTTTTCATCCGAAGTATCAACCGCGTCACGTCTCTGTGATGGCGGCCTTGTGCTGATTGATGTTGTGGAAGGTGTCTGTACTCAGGTATGAGTTTTATTTAGTTGTTTACTTTTGTTATGCAAGCGAGTTGACTCGAAAAATATAAAGACTATTTCAGTCTTACGTCAAGCCTGGATCGATAAAGTTCGACCAGTTTTAGTATTTAACAAGATGGATCGATTGATTGTTGAGTTAAAAATGACGCCTCACGAAGCTTATATTCATATAAACAAGATTCTGGAACAAGCAAACGCTGTCATGGCAACATTTTTCACTGGCGACTTGATGGAGGATGAAGCAAGAAAGCTCTCAGAGCAAAAGACAAAGAATGAAAAGGAAGAAGAAGAGGAGTTTAATTCTGACAAAGTTTATGACTGGAGCATAGAAGAACGCGATGATTCAGATATTTACTTTGACCCTTCAAGAGGAAATGTTATTTTTGGCAGTGCGGTGGATGGTTGGGCTTTTAGGTATGTAACGGATGGAAAGTGAAAATGTCTGTGTGCTCTTGTGTATTCATTATTTTCAAACTAGAGTTCAACAATTTGCATCAATTTATGCTAAGAAACTTGGATTTAAGGAACAAGTATTACAGAAATGTTTGTGGGGTGAATACTACTTTGATCCTAAAGCTAAGCGCGTTATTCAGCCTAAACACCTTAAAGGCAGAAACCTGAAGCCTATGTTTGTTCAATTTGTTCTCGATAATATTTGGGCCATCTATAACAATGTAGTTATTGAACCAGACCGTGAAAAGGTCGAAAAAATTGTAAATGCCCTCAAAATCAAGGTTTTGCCCAGAGATTTACGCTCCCGTGATCCTTCCATCTTACTCTCCGCCATCTTTTCTCAGTGGCTCCCTCTTTCGACTTGTGTTCTCTTAGCCATCATTGGCCAGCTACCGCCACCTAGACAGGCTCAAAGGGTCAGACTTCCCAGAATGCTATACCCAAATGTCCACCGTAAAGATAGCGATCCATTGGAGCCTACAAATCATATTGAAACAGCACTTTATGAATGTGATACTTCAATTGATGCACCCATAGTTGCCTATGTAAGCAAGATGTTTGCTGTTCCCGTTGATATGCTTCCAGAGAATAGACGTAAACAATTAACAGCAGAAGAACTTCGTGAACGTGGTAAGCAACAACGTGAATTAAGAGCTGCTCAAGCTTTGCTGGATAAATCGGGTGAAGGTATTCCTTTGGACCCTGAACAGTTAGCCGCTATGAATGAAGAGGCCGAGGCTTTGGAAAAACAAGAAATGGAGGAACTCAAAGGTGAATCTCTCATTGGTTTTTCACGTATATACTCTGGTAGAATCCGCGTTGGTCAGAAGCTCTATGTGATGGGCCCTAAATATGATCCCAAATACCCCGACAAGCATCTATCTGAAATCACCGTTAAGAGTTTATATCTTATTATGGGTCGCGATTTAGAATCACTGGATGAAGTATGCGCTGGCAATGTATTTGGTATTGGTGGATTAGAAGGTCACATTCTTAAAAACGGCACGTTGGCTAGTACTTTGGAGAACGTGAAGAACATGGCTGGTGTAAACATGGAAGCATCGCCTATTGTACGTGTTGCACTTGAGCCTGAGGATCCAACAGAAATGGATAAACTTGTAGAAGGCCTCCGTTTATTGAACCAAGCAGATCCATGTGTTGAAGTCATGCTTCAAGAAACTGGTGAACATGTGATTTTGACAGCAGGTGAACTTCATTTGGAGCGATGCCTACGTGATTTGAAAGAACGTTTTGCCAAGATTGAGATACATGCTTCTGAACCCATCGTCCCTTTTAGAGAAACTATCGTCAGAGGAGAACTATCTGCAAACAAGGAAAAAGAAGGTGCTATGGTCCCAAGAGGCAAGGTCGAAATCAAGACAAATTCTAAACTTGTTACGCTCCGGGTTCAGACTGTGCCACTTCCTAACAGAGTAACCCAATTCCTTTCTAAGCACGCAGCATCTATCAAAGCCGTTGTTGAAGAAAAACTAGCAAAAAAAGCAAAGAAGTCTACTGAGGATAGCGAAGTCGTTATAGCTAACAGTGGTGACTCTATTGAAGCAACAAATGTAATTTTATCTGCAACAGAACTTGAAAAACAACTTCGCGAAGAGTTTGCAGAAGCCAAAAAAGAAGGTGGCCCATTTGCACAATACTGGGATGATATTGTTGATCAAATATGGGCTTTTGGACCTCGCCGCATCGGATCAAATCTACTGGTAAATCGTATCCCTGGCTATATCAGAAAGCCTTTCTTTGAGTTGAATTCCACAAAAAATGAATCCGTAGCTGATGATCATGCAGATGAAGTTTTAAAAGTAGAGGATGAATCTAGCGCACTGAGCATATTAGATTTAGATTTCCATATCCATACTGGTTTCCAATTGACTACTCTAAATGGTCCTCTTTGTGCCGAGCCAATGACAGGTGTTTGTTATATTGTTCAAGGGGTAGATATTCACTCAGAAGAGATGGTGTCTGCTAATGGTGAACCCATTGATGGTATGTATTATTATTCACTATTGTGATCGGGTATCTCACACATGTTTTTTTTATAGTCCATTCCAGAATTCATATAATACAGGGCCAAATAATTGCAGCTACAAAAGAAGCATGCCGACAAGGCTTTTTAGATTGGTCACCTCGCTTATTATTGGCAATGTATTCTTGTGATATCCAGGCAAGTGCGGAAGTCCTTGGTCGCGTTTACGGTGTTATATCAAAAAGAAAGGGTAAAATTACGTCTGAAGATCTTAAGGACGGTACTTCTTTCTGGCAAATCAATTCACTGTTACCTGTGATCGAAAGTTTTGGTTTTTCTGATGGTAAATAATATTCTTCCCGTTTTTGATGTAAGATAAATTAAATTAACATTATATTGTTGTGTTTTTTTTTTCTTTTCTAGAAATCCGAAAGAGAACCTCTGGCGCTGCAAGTCCACAGTTAGTTTTCAGCGGTTTTGAAATGTTAGATGAAGATCCTTTCTGGGTTCCTACTACTGAGGAAGAATTAGAAGATCTTGGTGAAAAGGCAGATAAGGAAAATTTGGCCAAGAAATACATGGACACCGTCAGAAAGAGAAAGGTATTTCTTGAATGTTTAAAGATGTTTTGATTTTCTAACCTGCCGTTCTTTTAGGGTATGTTTGTCGAAAAGAAGTTGGTTGAGCATGCCGAAAAGCAGAGAACTTTGAAAAAGAATTAATTATTTAATAAATAAACCTTAAGCTTTCTGTTTGGAGTTAACCCAAAGTTGCCATCATATAATGTTGAAAATATCCTTACGTTTGTATAAAGCAGAATAAATCTTATGTAGATCACCAAAAAACAGGTTTCGTAATGCAATTATCAACTAGAAACAGAACTTCAGAGAATGGTAAAGGTATTCTGGAAAAATAGTAGTATCAAACAATAATACATATTGCAAGAGAAAGAGAAAGAGAGGTCCTATATAATCTTCTATTGAATAACATATAAAAAGTATCTATATGTTTTTCTAAGTAATGAATACGTTTTGCTTAGTTGTTAAGCTTTACAAGCTCAGGAAGATTATGAATTAAAGATACTAATTTGGATGCGCCATTTCCGATGAGAGCCCTTATTCCTGATAAAGATACAAAATAGGAAATGGAAAACGCTTTTCACGGAGAAGCTTGATTATTTTCGCTATAAATTAGAATTAAAAAAAAATGAGGGGTAATTGTTAAACTGTTTTATGCTCTTATCAGGGCAGAAAGAAAAAGAAAAAAAGAAAAGAAAGTAATGCAACTAGATACAAAGTTTGCATTCATTGAGTTTACTCAATTATATTTTTTATATGACATTTTCCCATGTGTCGAAGCACACTACCAAAAAAGGGGGAGATGATAGAGAAATATAATGAAAAAATAAGAGAAAGAAACAAAGAAAGAAAAAAGAAGGAAAGCTGTTCTCAGCTCAATAAATTAGCACATGCATAAACTCTCGGCATTTTTATCGTTGTTATTTCTATTAATTGTTTTCAAAATAAATGAAATGCTCATTAATAGATACATCATATATATATATATTTAACCACATGAGCATATTCTTTCGACTATTACCATGAAAAAGGAAACTCCAAGCCACCTACCTTAATAATAATAGGCGATCTCCTGTTCGAACAGTCTCCCACATCGTTTTACTTCTTTCTCTTATATTTGATTATTTACACATAATGAACGGTCATTCAGCTCATGGTGCAGGGCACTATAACTCTACTTTTCAATGGTCTGCTTATAATCCATATATAAACAGAAATAGACCAGAGCTTCCTACAGACTTAAAAGACATAACCGTCAAGGAAATATTGGTTAAATATGATAGTGACCCTGAATTATTAAAGTATATATTATCAGCCAAGGCCGAAGAAGACAAAGTAATAAACCAACAGATTTTATAAATTTGAGGGCTGATTAACAGGAGTCTTTTTTTTTTTTTTTAATTATGGCTGATATAGAGAACTTTTGCAAAAACTGATTTGAAGACACAAGAAGTTCGCATTCAGTTAAAGCAAATGGATATAGAGATTGCTCGTGAACAAACAAAAGCACACGCATGTTATGGGAAACCCCCTTTTCAAGCACAAGGTATCCCTTTTTATAAACATGCCCCTGTTCAAGAGCAAGTACTGGCACGTTTCAGCTATCCACATCAATCAACTCCCAAGAATCACCGTATTCTTCCCCCTTCGCCAGTTACGCTTTATCCTCACTCTGCCCATCCTCTCTGTCCACCAAACCATCTTAACGGTCATCATGTACCTCCTCCGAACCCGAATGCACCATACCGTTTTAAAAATCAAGATGCCAAGAACCATCTAAAAAGAAATAGATCATCCATATCAAATGACACTACTGATAAGCAATCCCATAACAAAGTCATCGAGGCTCTCAAAGCAAAAATTAGACGAAAGAGCATTACTGATCTAACTCCAATAAAGGAAAAAGTGGTAGGGGGAGTATCCTCAGCTACTGTAAGAAAACAAGAGTACTCCATTATTCCATTGTCGCCTTCCTCTTTATCACCACCATCAGCAAAATCACATTTAACGATAGAAACACAAATGGAAGAAAAGAAAAACAGTTATTGCAATGGCAAAGGCGACAAGTCAGACCCGTTGTTTGACATAGGCCATACCGCACAGTAACCACTCTTCAATGTAATCATGAACAGAGATATTCTCGTACTCGACCATAGTTACCTCGTTTTGTAAAAATACCTATTGCTACAGCTTTAAAGTATCATTCTTATTACATATACACTATATAACATTATATTTCCTGCTTCGGAGAAGCTATTATTTTTATATGGAATGCATAAAATATACATCTTTATTTATTTATTTTAGTTTTTATAAGCGCTATATCCGATAGTTTGGTAGGATGGTAATACCTCATATCTTTTAGAGAACGTTGGGGTATAAACTGTATGATATTTTTGAACAATGAAAGCTGCTATAGTAAACACGATCATGACAATAAATACACGTAATGAGAAAATAGAATATTCATTATCCAATGACGTAGTATGTGATTTGCCAATGAAATTAAATTGCCTTCCAGTGAAAGATTCGAGATTATCTAATGCATTGTAAATGTTTTCTGGCTTATCCATTGAAAAGAGTTGTTGGTTTTGATCAGCAAGGTAATACTCGGATTTCTAGTTGAAGCTATTAATAAAAACTAACAGATTGAATTGTGATAGCAATGATACTCACCAAATTATCTACTATAATTATTTGTGGATTACTTTCTCCCGTTACTTCAGATTCCGGTTGCATAAAGTATCTCAATTGAGAAAGCTCTATTTCAGCAAATATAACATCCGACTCTTCTTTACTTGTATCGTCGATTCCAAGTTTGAGCCAGCGTGAAGCAATTTCGTAAAACTTACTATGGTCCATGATATTTGTTTCGTCAACTAAGTGAATTACGAGCTTTTGATTATCATTGGTAATCAAATCGCTGTTATTAATATCAATATGAGTAACGAGTGGGGTTTCCTCGTGTTCAGTAGAATGGAGGTCTAAAGCATTTACATCTATTTCTCTTATATAATGTCTAACATAGTTTGAATTTTTAATATTAAATATTGTTTTTTTAATAACCTTTTTGTGTAAGAGTCCCAATAGAAAACAAATCATTACCTTGAATTAGATTTTGCAAAATGTACTAGACTCTTAAGACTACGATCGCCATGGTACTCGAGAGGTGAACGACCACCATACAATCTAAGAAGAGGAACATACGGAATGCTATTTTGGCGACAAACAGCTATGAGAAGATTATGAACACAAAAAAGGAATGGTTAAGGAAAGGATGTAAAACAAATAAGGAATTATACTTACATGGTAATGCTTCACAATTAACTTCAGCCACATTTACCTGATTCCGTAATTCCGATGCCATTTGTGACCATGTTGGGCCTAATGCAATACAATGAGGACAAGAAGGAGAGTAGAATTTGATGAACCAATATTCGTGGGATCTTATTATTCGGTTTAATCCCTCCCCATCAACACTTATAGAAACACCTCTTGGATTTGGCTGCTCTTTGTATACACTGCTCTCATCAACTAAAGTGTCTGACATATCATCTTGGTTAAGCTTGGGTTTACCGATAACATTGGGGTCTTCAAAAGTAGCTGATAAATTTAGCTTTTTATATATAAAACCAGTGAGCTCATCGTAATTCTTTGGGCCAGAATAAACATCTTTGAATTCGCCATTTTCAAACAGTTGAATTGTAGGAGATGCGTCTATCCCATACTTTGTGCATAAATCACCAAAGGTAGTACAATCAATAGTACCAAAGTTAATATTTCTTTCCATAGTAGCAGCTTCATAATCATTAGACAGTTGTCTCCATATTGGTGCTATATTAGATGTACTATTTTAAAATCCCAGCAACAAATAAACAAATTATAGTATAAGTTACCAAATGCTTCGGCTTGAGGACAGGATAGTGAAAAATATTCGATAAGCCTATTAGAAAATGTTAGTTTATTTATCACAATACTTAATAACACATAGTTACCAGATTCCGTTACTGATGGTATCCTCGATGTTACTAGGTGTTAGCTCAAACAACTGAGCAATGGAAAGTGATATGTATCCACTGAGTACTAGCAGTGTTAACTGAAAAGATAACATTGAAAAGTGTAATTGATGGAAAATAAAAGAGAATGAAGTTTTTAAAAAAAGGGGTCAAGATAAATACGAATGTCTCGCAAAAAAAGGTTCCCTTTTTAGGAGACAGGCCGCTTTGTGTTTCAGTGCTCAGTTTATCAATTCATGTAAACCTTATTTCTTGTGCTTTTCTCACAGAGCTATCATCTCCACAAATCATCTATACAGTGAAAGTCGCGCTTTTTAAACTAGAGAATATTGTGAATATGTAGTTAATTTGGCCAAATAGCGGATCTTTCTGAGAACATGGAGCAAGTAATCGAGTCTACAGTGATCACTTTATATATTGAGCCTTTGACTATTGTACGAATTTATAATCTTATCAGGCGTGGTTTCTCTGTACTACGTGGTAGTGGTTGAGTTTCGAATTGCTTATTTGGACATGATGCACTTGATCCAGAAAATATATTGGGGTTAGTTTTTATAAACAGCGATCCTTGTCCTCAACAACGCCAACATTTTCCATATCAACCATATTGTAAATACTATCTCTGTTCTTAAAGAATAATTCACTTCTCCTTTAAATACATTTAATCACTTCTGGAAATGGCATTTCTCATAGTTATATTTTAATTTGAAGAGAGCGATTATACTTTTTTAACAAAGTTGGACAATGTACGCATATTAGTTTACGAAATAAATCAAGAGTGCCGATATCACTAGCTTTTTTAGATATAAACATCGTATCGTACTTAATAAATGTGAATTTAAAAGGATAAAAAAAATTGTTTTTATATTTATATCAAATAAGCATATCATCCTCATATGCTATTATGTATGGATTTTATTATTATTTTATTCCATAAAGTATGATCAATGATGATATGAAAATATATACATTTCAATAATGAATTTAACACTTAAGCATCGTATGTGGAGGCACTGACGTTACCACCCTTACCAGTCCAGTTAGTGTGGATGTGCTTACCAGGAGCATCCAAGAGCTCATAGGTGTGAGCACCGAAGTAATCACGCTGGGCCTGGAGAAGGTTAGCAGGGAGGATCTCGTGACGGAGACCATCGTAGAAGTTCAAGGCAGTAGAAAGAGCGGGAGTGGGGATACCCATGGTAACAGCTTGAGCAATGACAGCTCTCCATGATTCTTGAGCATCAGCGGTAGCCTGTTGGAAGAAGGGATCGAACAACAAGTTCTCGAGTTCGGGGTTGTTGGTATAGGCGTCCTTAATCTTACCCAAGAAAACGGAACGAATGATACAACCACCGCGCCACATCAAGGCAATACCGGCGAAGTTCAACTTCCAGTTATAGTCGGCACCAGCTTGACGCATCAACATGAAGCCTTGAGCATAGGATACAATCTTGGAGGCATACAAAGCCTGACCGAGTTGCTTGATGAACTGAGCCTTGTCACCAGAGAAAGAAGGCTTGGGACCAGACAAGATCTTGGAAGCACGAACACGCTCGTCCTTCAAAGAAGAGAGACAACGAGCATATACAGCCTCACCGATCAAGGTAACAGGGATACCACGATCAAGAGAGTCGATACCAGTCCACTTACCAGTACCCTTTTGACCAGCTGTGTCACGGATCTTCTCAACAAGAGGAGAACCATCAGTATCTCTGTATTTAAGAATATCACGGGTAATTTCAATCAAGAAAGAATCCAATTCACCCTTGTTCCATTCTTCGAAAACGGCGGCCATTTCATCGTGAGACAAACCGAGACCTTCCTTCATGATTTGGTAAACTTCACAAATCAATTGCATATCTCCGTATTCTTGAACACAAAAATAAATATTAAATCTTTGTCATAAATAATACGTCACGTATTTATTAGTCACTTACCGATACCGTTGTGAACCATCTTGACGTAGTGACCGGCACCAGATTCACCGACCCACTCACAACAAGGTGCACCATCAGGAGCCTTGGCAGAGATAGCCTGGAAGATAGGCTTGATGTGCTCCCAAGCAGCAGCGTTACCACCGGGCATCAAAGAAGGACCATAACGGGCACCTTCTTCACCACCAGAAACACCGGAACCAACGAAAAGGATACCCTTATCTTCTAATTCCTTAGCACGACGGATGGAGTCAGGGAAGTGAGAGTTACCACCATCAATGATGATATCACCCTTCTCCAAGAAAGGAAGCAATTGATCAATGAAAGCATCAACAGCAGAACCGGCCTTGACAAGCAACATAACCTTTCTGGGGCGCTTCAACTTGGCGCAAAGCTCCTCGACAGAGTGAGCACCAACAATGTTAGTACCTATTAAAGTATGTATGAGATGCATGTTATTATAACTAGTTGTTACCAAACTTACCCTTGGCCTCGTTAGCCAAAAAGTCATCGACCTTGGAGGTGGTACGGTTGTAGGCACAGACAGTGAAACCATTGTCGTTCATGTTCAAGATAAGGTTTTGACCCTATTTTACAGAAAGATAAGCAAAAAAAAACAGAACAAAACAATAACGCGAAGATGTTTAACGTACCATGACAGCCAAACCAATGAGACCAATATCAGCACTGAAAAAAAAAAGAACATTAATATCGCGTTTTATTAACAGTTCAATGTAGTTTAACTTACACAGCTTCAACCATTTTTAATGTATATTACTCGAGAAAATGAGATAAATTGAAAGAAGAAAAAGAAAATCAAAAACGCCAAAAAATGTGAGCGATTATATACCACTCGGATGATGTAAGCAAGTGACGACAATGGTGCTTGACCTATTATCGCTTTTAACTGGACTGTTTAAATCTAGCCCCGACTAATCATCTATTCTTTATCAAGATCCGTTAGCCACAAGTTTTTTTTCTTTTTTAAACTTTAAAATAACCCCCGGAAATTTTATCATGAAGCCTAAAGTTCACACTTATATACTGGACACTTTTAATGATGTTTTTTGTGGCTTTATCATCGTTATCCCCCTCTTATCTAATATGCCCCTGTATGGTTCCGAGGAACTATCGGGTATTTAATTTCAAAATTGTATAGGGTCGGGATCATTTATTTTTACAGTCTTTTCCCGACAAATTACTCCGTTAGATATGAAACTTTAAATGATTGGGGGAGAAAGGCATAAATATATTAGAAAAATATAATATAAGATGAAAAAAAAAACGAGCTATTCTCTACAGCTACGTGTTGGAAACACTCGATAAGGGTACAAAGATAGTTTTTTGTCCGGAGGCATTGTGAGCCATCGTGTGCAGTGCGTCAAGATAACGAATTTGCATTGCAGCAGGTGTATTAAGCAGATTTGCGGCGTCACGCATGAGTTTAGCAGCCTCAACTTCTGCTTTAGAAGTAATTACCCGTGATTCACCGAGTCTTTTAGCCTGAGCTGCTGATGAAAGCGAATCTTGAAGCTGCTGGGAAAATGTAATGTCCTTCACAAGGGTAGACTCAATCTAGAATGGCATGATTATGTAAGAAAGATTTTTGAAATCAGCAAAAAATAACTCAGATTAATGAAACTCACTTTTAGACCCCATGTTTTAGCAATAGGGCCTATTATGATTTGTAATTCATTTGAAATTTCATCTCTGTTTTCAATCAGCTCTTGTACCGAATGCCCACCACAAACATCACGTAGGCATGTACTTGCTCTTTTTTTGAGTAAATATCAATGGAACGGCTGTTTGTATATTTATATAAAACAACATATATACCTTTCAACAAGTGCATACTCAACATTAGCAACCCCATAAATTGATTGATAGGGATCTATAACATGCCAATAAATAACTGACTCGATAGAAATGCTCACATTATCCTATTATAAAAAGGTTAATTTAGGTATGACAAGCGTGACTATCAACACACTAACTCTCGTAATCACATCTTGTCTGGGGATATTTGTAATCTGCATCGTAATATCACAGCGCTTTAAGCGCTCTGTTATCGGGTTGACCTTTACGTAATCCATCAGCTCTTATTTTTTTCTCTTTATAAACATCCCGCTTACCTTCACCAACCCGGGATCAGTGCATTTATAAAATTTTCCAAATTTTGTGACTAGGCCAACAGTCCCTGGAAAGTAACCGTATTACATAATACAATATTATATAAACATTTTTTTTACTTCACTTGCCTTGCTTGACTCGCTTATAGGGATTAGGGAAAAAGATACAGCAAGGAAACTTTTTTTTTTTCAAAGATGGAAACAAGAGACAGTTAGAACTTAAAATTGGTTGGTACAATATGGATCTATATTACTGATCCCATGAAGCCTATCGTCTCTCCAATACAACTCATCATCGTGGTATAAAGTCCCTTTTTTAAAAGAACTGGTTATTTTTTTTATATTATTTTTTTGCTTATGAATATTTAGTAAAAATACTGTACATGAGGAATGTTGCTACTAATATCGACTTCTCTTGCATACGATAGTTGGACACCATGCTTAGCGATTTTGATGTGGCTTATATCATCTACTCCGGTTCGTTACATAAGGATCAGAAAGACTGTAAGATGAATAGTTTTGGTTATTAAGGGTCATGATTTGAATACCTGCTGGGCCATACTGTTTACTCATTATTAGTGTGGGCAAAGTAAAGGATAAAGATGATGAGTAAATATTATAAAGTGATTATATATTTTAAGAATCCAACAACATGTGATATATTTAAGTAGAACGCACTATTTACAAGTGTCCCAAATGAAGGTTATTGATGAACGTCAACTTCTATAATTTGCAAAGCTGTGTTACGGAAGAAGACCTGTGGGTATTTTTAAATGCATAAAGTCAGTTTGCTTAGCAGTAGCAGTCCTGATCACAAGGACATGCTCTTGTTTTCCAAAACATTTTTATATTTATTCATGGCAGCATTAAATTTTTCTTTTCATTTTTCTCTCTAAAAGTAATCACAAGGATGAGTAGTTACGAGGATAATCAGCCACTAAACTGGTCTTTACATAGCTCTGTTGCCGCTCCTTCAATATCGGTACCTGTAGAACCATCCGGTCAACTTGATGTTAATGGATTGCAACCAAGCTTTGCACTTGAATTAGATATCAGTTCCATTGAACATGTAATGTCTCTTTATAAATATTTATATGTATGGTTTATAAATAGTGAAATTTTATATCGTATTTAGGGATGGTATGGCAACATGATCAATGGATTAGGATCAATTATTGGGGCTTTTGGAACGGTAAAGTATCAGTAAGAGAAGCCGATACAATACGCGACTTTTTCTTATTTTTTTTTTTTTTTTATAAAAATCAACAAATAATAATATTGGTACACGGACAAAATCAAACGTGCCAAACAGATTCCATGTTGCATAGTGTGTCCAAGCCCGTATAAATCAATTCGGCAAGGAAATGTTGGTTTAGTTTCACGCTTTGGAAAGTTTTATAAGTGCGTTGATCCCGGCTTAGTAAAGGTATGGAATTATTTAGAAAATGATATTCGTTGAACCAAAATACCGATTACTGTATTACCAAAAAGATAAATGTTGCAACGGAGAGCATTCGCCGAATTGATGTCAAAATGCAAATTGCAGATATACCGTCTCAATATATTATGACGAAGGACAACGTTACAGTTAAAATCGATAGTGTTTTATATTGGTGTATCATCGATCCTTATCAAGCTACATATGGAGTAAGCGATATAAAAAAGGCTCTAGTAGAAAGGTAGCATAAATCAACATATATTATGTTATTGTCTTTAATAATTTTATGTGTAGAACGCAGACAACACTTCGTCATATTTTAGGTGGAAAGGTTTTACAGGAATGTGTTGAGAACAGAGATATGATTTTACAGGAAGTACAAACCATAACGAGTCGAGTTGCTAATGAATGGGGTGTTAAGGTAAAAGATAAATTAACTACATTAGTGAAAAGGTCGGTTAAAGAAGAAAATAAAACTTAACTCTTTTTGTCATATTCAGATTGAATCGATCCTTATCAAAGATTTTAATTTCTCCAAGGAACTCCAGGAGTCGCTTTCAGCTGCCGCTCAAGCACGACGAATCGGCGAGTCTAAAATCATCACTGCAAAGGCAGAAGTTGATTCTGCAAAACTTATGAGAGAGGCAGCAGATATGTTAAGTGCGCCATCCGCAATGCAGATACGTTATCTTGAAACTCTGTCGTCTTTATCTAAGGCTCCTAGAACAAAAATAGTGTTTCTTCCAAGTGATTCCTCCAGTAGTAATCAACCTTCCATTCAAACAAACAATGGTGTAAGATTACTTAATCCAGATCAATCCCAGAACTTTATAAGTAATTAAGCAGTAATGTTGATTATGTAATCAGACAGCACGATTACTAAATGCAAAACTGAAACCTCAGTTAATCCGTGCAGTTCTGGAACTTACCAAGGCTGATAAATGGATTTTATTTAATAAACAATGCGGATTTAAATGTATCCGCTAATAAATGTCAAAAAAGTATTAACTATATTTTTATTTCCATAACATTTTTTTTTAAAAACGGATATTCAACGATTTTATTCACTCAAAAAAAAGAAACGGATTTACAAAATATGACGGAAAACATGTTACTTATTCTCGATTTTAACTGAATCTCTGTTTGTTTATGGTACGCATTCAACTTTCAGTAGAATTTAAGAGATCGTCAAACCACTAATGGATTCCAAGATTCAGGATCGACACACTAAGTTTATAAATTAGGCTCTAAGTGGCTCATGGCTATTAGAAGAGGTGATATTGGGATAATATAGAGTATATTAAATTGTGACTATTATTTGATCAACTAAAATTGAGAGTTTAGTGAGTGAAATAATACATGAAAATCAGCTATTCAAAAAGCCATCGAGTGTCTGATAAAGGCTGCAATTAAGTATTATATTACTTGGTACCTTAGAAATGAATTATTATTTCAACTGATTTTTAATTAGCTTAGTTAAATTAGATCCAATTGCATTACCTATATCTAGATGATACCTTTCAATACTATATCGTCCAATACATAAAAAGATTGCATTTTGCAGTTAGCACTTTCAACTCCTGGGTAGCTTTCTAATATTTTGAATATCGTTGGAGTTCCTATGTCGAGCATAAAAGAGGGAAAGACTAGGAAGGGAAAAAAATATGTCTTATTTATTTATTCGTTGATTTGATTGTGCTTTAACTCTACCCCATTAAAAAAATGGCGAAACAAAATATAGAAGCTCTTGTGCAATAATAAATATAAATTATACTTACATACCAGTAAATATTTATTCAAATTGACGATATTGCTATCCTTTATTATGTAATATCGAAAGTTGTTATATTTTAGAAGATGTTCAGATCAAGCAGGAGAAAATACAAACTGATTTTTTCAGGCACAATAGAAGGGGAATATTCTATCTGTACTTTTTCCTCAATGTTTTTTTTTTTATGTTTTTTTCACTCCCTTCTTTCTTCTTACTTTTTAGATGTACAGTAATGACCCTTCGATTATCCACACTAAAGAAAATAGAAAATAATAGAAAATAATAGAAAAAACCATTTCCCCTTTTTAGAAGCAGTGATAACGAGACCTGATCCAAAGTTATTGCCACTCCTTTTTTTTCCTGGGAACAAAAAAGAAAAAAAGGTGAATATATACATCCGGTCTTGATCTCAATGTCATTTAATAAAGGTAAAACATACTTCGAGATACCTTAGTATCTTTCAGCATAGCACTTGAGAATAACAAACGGTTGAACTTTAAAGAATTAAGTCTTGTTTATATTTGAGAATAAAAATAAGCTTTTGCTTCTACTTACCTTAGAATACAAAACTATAATTGATTTTGGTTGCGTTAAATTAATCAGGCATAGCCATTAACATGTTTTATTTGTTTTATAGCATATGTTCCAGTTTTCTCTTTTTTTTTTGAGAAAAACATACTCTACCAACTTTAAAGTGGTTTTAACGAAAGAAAGAAAGCCGATTGACTTGGCCAATTCTAACCAATGGGTTAGTACAAGAATGTTATTTTGAATTATATTTTCTATTATTACATATTAGTTACTTGTAAGAAGCAGATTGATCTTAGATAAGCGTCAAGTATTTGAAAAGGTTCCATAAAACGAGCGAATCATGCTATATTCGAATTGATCTTCTACTTCTTTTTTATTGGACAGTGCTTTAAACCTACGAAAGTGGCTACTTTACTATGTGACCACTTTTCTTTTCAGTTGACAGCAAGTGGAAATTTAATGGAGTCACAAGTCAAATAAAAAAAAAGATGTGTGTGAGAGAGAAAGAGGGTTTTGTATTTCTTGAATAACAATAAAATATGCCTAAATCTAAGCGCAGTACAGTTGGTAAGTCAATGCTCGAGATCTTTGTGTAAATACGTCTAAACAATTAATATCTCTATTAGTCTCTTTAACACAAACCGATAAGAAGGGTCGTGAAGGAAAAGAAAAGTTGATCCAGGACGTATGTGGTTTTTTTTTCTTTTTCTTTTTTTCTTGATTCTCTGATTCATAAAGTTGGTCATTGCCAACAATATATGATCTTTGAAACGACTATTGATGCTATTATTGTTACTATAACGTTTCATTTGCTAACTATTTCAATTTGGCTTTTATAATACTGGATATCACTACTGTTGCTGTGCATAATAATAGGTCCAAGAATGTGTAGATGAATACGGATATTTATATTTGTTTTCTGTCAAGGACATGCGTAATACATATCTTAAAGAGATCCGTAACGACTTCAAGTCTTCTCGTTTCTTCTACGGTAAGAACCGTGTTATGGCCAAGGCACTTGGTACCACTCCCGAGGAAGAATATAAGGATGGATTGGCCGGTATTGCAAAGGTTGGAAATACTACTTTTTATACCAAAGAGGGGGGAATATCTATTGGTAATAGAGTGCTAATTAATCTCAAATAACACATAGGATTTGAACAGTGAAGTCGGTTTGCTTTTTACAAATAAGAACCCTGAAGAAGTCAAGGGCTATTTTGAAGAGTTTGTCAAGCCTGATTATGCTCGTTCAGGTGGCATTGCTACCGAAACTGTTAGCCTTCCCGAAGGACCTGTTAAGCGTGGTGCTGATCCCATGCCTCACAACATGGAGCCTCTCTTAAGAAACTTGGGTATGCCAACTGTATTGAAGAACGGTATTGTTACATTGCTTGTGCCTTATACAATCTGCATGGATGGTGAGACTCTCTCAACAAATCAGGCTCATCTTTTGAAGCTTTTTTATCATCAGCTTGCCGAATTCAAGATTGATTTAATTAGCTACTATCACGACGGTGAAGTTCATTCTTTCCATTAATTTTCTTTCTTCCTTGTTTTATATATTCTGTTATTATTATTCAACCCTTTTTTTTGTTTATCTTCAACGCATTTACCTTTAGAAAAAGAAAAAAGAGCATCGCTGATTTTACTCTATGCTTAAATAAACGATTACATGTCTCAAAATACTTTTTGTTGTTGGTGATACATTAAAAAAATGGAAATAGTGAAAGATATTTAGATGTTGGATTGAACTTGCCAAAATAAGATGGTGCAAATGCTTAGATAGTAATGTAATGTCATATATAAAATAAGAGGAGGTTGTTAGCATATTTATGACAACGTAATACATCTGTGAGTGATATAATAAGACATCTTTATGCGATTTATTGCAATATATGAAATGAAACAAGAATGCGTACTCTGTAGTCACATAATGAACAATTCAGCTTTAATGGTAATAAATTCAATTATCTATACCAATTGCATACAGTTCTTGGTAGGGTTAATTTACACTGGGAATTTAAGCATATTCAGTCTTCATCGCGTCACCATCACTTTTCTTTTTGTTCATTTTATGTTTTAGTGGCACTTTTTTATTTTATTTTTTCTACTTGACGTTCACCCAGTTTCGAAAATAGTATTCATCTCCTACATGAACTTCTTCTCTTCAAGTCTCCTCAAAAAGACCAGATGATCCTCATTTAGAAGTGCAGTGATTTTATTGTACCTGAAACCTGATAGCAGGTCTGTTTTTTTTGTCATATAAAGTCAAAACCTGTTTAAGCATCTGTTTAAGACGTGGTCTGCTGCTTCACTATAATTCTACAATAGAGTATTTTATTACATATTTAATAACTTTATATGAAAATGCACCGTTTTGTAAGCTATTGCATTTTCTTGTTTCATGATTATTCAATATACTAAATAACAAGAATGCCAAATAGTATATAAATCTTTATATAGTTCTAGTATATTATTGATATACTCTCACAATGTTTTTTATTTCGTATATCCTCAAATAGTTTCACCAGTGAGTCGTATATAAATGTATATAAGACGATATAATACGATATTCCTGTACATGTTATGCTTTTATGGGAAGAAAAGATTAAAAAAGCCAACATAAATTTACATAAATGACACTTTACTTCTTTTATCATTGTATGGTTATTTTTACAATATTCCTATTGATCCTGGGACTTTCTGTTACTTTCTTATTACTAAGAACTATTATTCTTATTGTACGAAATTCCCATCAATATTTAATTTTTAAAACAATCAAAATTACAGATTGCAAAGATACTTACCTCAGTCAGATTAATGCTAAAGTAATAATAAACAAACATCCAAATGATGTTTATCAACAACTAATGTACATTCTGCACAATGCAAGCCATCGTTAATAGTGAACCTGGGAAAAACTATTAATGAAGTGAGTCCTACATAAGGGATATTTACCAGCAAAGTAAAAATGAAAAGAATAATAAGGAAAACAAAACAAAAATGTATAAAATGCTTTTTTTTCTTACAAGTAGGAAATAAAGCGTTGTAATTAACTGGCATTATAATAAATTCATGTATATTCAAGAGCTTTAACATGCTATTCCTATGCGCACAAACTAATAATAAAAAAAGAAAATACATATATAAAATATAAGGAAATATATTTGGAAAAGGATAATCATACTATAGTCATAAAAAAAATCATAAAATTGCAATGTATTCCCCGTGGCTGGTATCTCAACTTGCATAAATTGCACGAGAGCTCATTTGAAGTGATAAGATAGTGAGCATCTTTTGAAGGGGCGAATTCTCCCCTTTTTTTGAACTTAACATTGAGCAAATTGAGTGATTTGCATATAAAATCAAAGGTCATGAAGAGTAAGTCTAACAGTAGAAAGCATTGTATTATGCTCCAATTTATGCACATTTTCTTTTGATTCGGTTTTCTACAAATGCAGTAGTAAGTTTAAAAATACTTTTGAATTCACATACTACTACTTTGATAATTATTATATGAATGTGAACACGTGTCGTACCGATTAAACATGAAGCAACCTGAAGTTTTGTAGAGATGATATATTCTGATAAAATTATCTCCTCTTGTACGCCATGTATGTCAATCTTCCATCAATTATTGTGTCGAATAAATACAATTTTCCACGTTTATTTAATAGTAGCTTGATATAAATACAAATTAAAGATATGGTTTTTTAATGTTAAATTACGCTTAGAGAAAACAAGAAAGGGTTTCTTTCTATTTTGGGCCATGTTGTCTTTTTATTACTTTACTATTTTTTTTGTTTTTGTTTCTTCTTCTGCTTCAATAAAATTGTATCATAACCACTTTTCATTGATATAGGTTAAAAGGGGAATGGTATGCAAATGCAAATAAGAAACAAAAAAAAATTAAGGGGGCTTGGAAAGAAAAGATGAAATGAAGGGTTTTTACATGGATCAATGGTTAGGAGTAAACTAAATCATAGAAGTAAAAGATGCACAGATGTTGGACCCTGAATAAAATAGAAAAAAAAAAACTATCCGAGACCTTTTTTTCCTTTTAAGTACTCCTTGCGATCAGTATATAGTATTTTCATTGTTTTTTTTGTGATCTTGTGCATGACGTTGTGACATATATAGTTTTCATAATAGCTATAATATTAAAAAAAAATGATATCATGGTTCTAGTTTTTCATGTCAATTCAAATAAATAAACCAAATATCCACTCAAACTGAGAAAATATAGCATGATCATACAATATGAAAGCTTAAGTACACTTGAGTAGGATACCTTTCATAGTATTGCTTTTTTTGTCGCTCCCTTTTTTTAGTTGACGATTGAACTGATGGCACGCGTTGAATCTAGGAGCTACAAATATAAGAATAAATAAACCTTTATGATTATATAGATAGAGGGAGTTTCAAAGGAGAATGAGCGATGGAAACAACATTTATAATTATTGTATAGTATTTTTAATCGACAATTTTCATATTTATGTAAAGTCAATCACTTCGAATCTTGCGTTATAAAATGTAATCACATTAAAATGGCGGATTTTGGCAGCACTAGATGAACATAGATTACTTATAATAGATTTTGGTCTTTGAGAACTGGAAAATAAAATCGATACAAAGTATGCTTCTCTTCACACTTTTCATATATACATAGTCTGT
>VCJM01001614.1:104594-118015 GCA_024139495.1 Backusella sp. ASU-2019c | reverse complement strand
TTTTTTTTTTTTTTTTTGATTTTATGCCATTTCATTTACTGTGAATGTGGTTGGTCAAACTAAAATAAAATACCAGGTATGATCACTTTAGTGTTCAATCATTGTAACCATAAAATGATTAGATAAATGCGATTCACAACGCATATTTTGTACTTGCTGAAACGACGTTCATTTGTTTTAGGGCACACATCGTGTTCATATGATACTGTACATATTTATACAATGATAAGACATGTTGAATGGTGCAACAGATATCAGCAAGGGAATTGCTGTTATTATAAATTATACAGTTACCACGTATTGTGTTTTATTATGGTTATTACGATTATTTTTATTACGAAGTTCTGTAACAATGAAAAGTGTCATTAAAATTTGCCCAATTTTAGTAAACATGAGGAATCAAACTTTATGATAAATCACAAATCATACAAAAAAAAAAAAAGACAAATCAAATATGTTAGTCATGCTCCCATATTACATCTTTATATTGAATACGCTACCTCTGCGTTTCATCCATATATTGCTGATAATCCACACCAAATTTATCCAGCATCATCTGTTCCTCGGCCTGAATACGCAGGATGTAAGCATACAACACAAGCGCGACGGTAGCAGCAAAGGATAGGATGCTTCCAACCGCTACACCAAACCCGAGAAAAGCTAATATAAATGCAGCATAGCCTGGGTGACGTATCAGGCGGTAAGGTCCCTCGGTGCAAATGTAATGATCATCGGTGGTTGCCAATGTCAACACGTAAAAGACATTGAAATGAGTGGCCCACCTGAGCAATGCGACTCCGCACATCATCAACATGAGACCGAAACAGCTCACCCAAGCGGGCCATGTTGACATGAAGAAAGGGGTACAAATAAGTACAAGGCACCAGACAACATAAAGAAGTCGAGTGGTTCCTCGGTCATCTCCAGCCTGCTGAATGGTGGTTGTAATGAGCTTTGCCTGGTATCTGTACTGAACTGCAAACAAGCAGCCTATTAGTAAATAGCTCAACAGTAGTATCAGCATTCCTTCTCTTTTCAGGACGAGAAAAAAGTTGTTTTTAATATAAAAATAGAAAAATATAAAAATAAACTTGGACAGCAAAAAAAAAAAAAGAAAAAAATCAGCTGGAGTGTAATAAAATGACAAAAAGCTTGGCCACCTTTCAGGACAATTGTATCTATTATCTTATCTTGATAAATAAAGAACAATAGAACTACGAAATAAAGTTACTTTTATCTAAACTTGAATACAGTCTATTTATTACTACTAAAAAATGAATGCCCATTTTATAACGCCACTATATAAAGAAAAACAAGAATCGAAAGTCATTGTGCATTTCTTAATCGCATATAGTGTTCTATAACTGATCTTCTTAAACACCTTTTCTAATAGAAAATCTTGTTTATTTATAATGCTTATCCTTACGTTTATAAACATGATTCTGAGCAGAGATTGGAAGAGAAATAACAAACAATAACTTTAATTCAAACTCACGAGAAAGTGTTGCACAAACATGATGTTGTGTCGCATCACGGTTCTTAAATTGGTAGTATATCCGCTTTTCCATTAGAAGGAAAGTTCAATAATACATCCCAAAAGAGATAACGCAAACATAAATGATAGGCTCATTCACACACTATTTTAATATGAATTTATATATATATATATATATATATATAAAATAAGGGCTATATTACAATAAAGATGTATATTAAATGTTGATCTTTTTATAAAGGCGCGTATAATGACAATCAAGTTGGAAGGTCTTGTCAAAAAAAAAAGTTCCCCTTTAAAGGAATGATGAAATCATATATCATTGATTGCGGTACCATTTTAGATTGGCTCTGACGATCATTTCAAGCCCAACTATGTCTACTGGGGGGGGGGACATTCTGTGCCTGAATAAATGATTCAATTCACTCTCGCTGTTAAGGTTCTAACTTTAAAAAAAAAAAAAAATAGTATATAAAATAGACACTTTTTTAATTATCCTTTTTTATCATCATTTTTCCATTTTTTTTTTTAATATACCTTTCTTTTGAATCACTCTAATATGCTTTTAAAATCTTCTCGCATTGTGGTTCAGTTACTCGAGCCCACATTATATATACAGGCTGATTCCAACCCATCCAATGTTATTCGTGGTACAATTAATATAAATTTACCAAAAACAACCAGTGTAAAATCGATATCCGTCAATTTCAATGGTAGAATGGAAACCAAAGTGGGTGGCTGTAAGTAAATATTAAATATTCAGAAAAATGAACTTTTGAACTCACCCAAAACAGTCGACGTTTTAGACACAAATGGTTATACAATCAAGAAAACCATCGCCTGTCAAAAATTAGCCTTGTATCCAACCGAAGCATCTTTGGAAGAACAATCTCTCATCCTGAATTCGGGAATGACCCAGTTTGGCTTTGAGATGAAGGTGCCTGCCGGTCTTCCAGAAACAGTCGATTGCACGGACATCCAAGTGAATTACAATGTGACAGCTGTCGTTGAATATTACTCTGATTCACAGCGCTTTCTCCGTTCGTCACGTCGCCTTGTCAAAGAATTCACCAAACAAAATATCCGTGTTTCTCGTCTTCCGGATACAAATGTGCTTAGCGGTGATAATGTCAATCCATCCATTGATTCGCGTACACATCGATGTACCTGGCTTCATTATCAGATTCTGACGGACATCAAGTCTGTGCCTCTTGGTTCCGATCTGCCCGTGACGCTACGCATCACGCCATTGAGGGAAGGGGTTGTTGTTGACCGTATCAGTGTGCAAATGCTTGAGCGACGCAACATCTATACGGATGCGACGCACACAACGCAATCCATTCATACCATCCATCTTAGCCGCAACAACAAGACAAAGCTGCCGGTCTCGGCCTTGAATGGCAAATGGAAGGGGGAGCTGCTCTATCAGATCCCAGAAGGACGCTCGCTTGTGCATTCCACGCAACCTTATTCTGATTTCAGTGTCAGTCATATTCTACTCGTCTCATTATCGCTTTCTATTCCGGGTGAAAACAAATTGAACCAGCGTGTTCAAAGAATGGTCACTTATCAGACGGATATTGATATTCTTGACCAGACGGTGAGCGAGCTGGATCCTTTAAAGCTTCCTAGCTATGATGGTCCTCCACCCTTTGATGATACCCAGTATGTTTTTGGTGACTATGACCGTAAATTTGTCGATCCTCCTTCGTATGATGAAATCTTTGCTTAAAATATGTATACATATATCTTTTTTTCGTTCTTTCTCTTTCTCTCTCCTTTTTTAAGCAAACTTTGTAATTATGTATATATATATATAAATATAAATCTTATTATGCCTTTATGTAAATAATAATTTTAATATACCTTTAGTTTTGTAATATTTATTATCCTATTCAATAAAAAGTCCTCTTTCCATCTTTTGTCTTTATATATATATATATATGCTTATAATCTTTATTCTTTTATATATTATTTTTTTTCTTTTCTACATAAACTGTTGCATTTGTGCATCAGGAACAAATTCATGAGTGACAAAGGAAACGGTACCATTATCCCAAGAAACTGCCAATACAGCATGACGCTTATCTGTATAGCCATATTCAATATATAAAGGTTTTGCATCAGAGATGGCTGTGATGTCTCTTGCTCCGGTTGGTTGATACTGTGTCTTTGCACCACGGATATAACCACTAAGAAACAAAAAGTCGTTAGAAATTACATCATAAGCATGATTTTTGAACATTACATGGGTACAAAAACGGATTTGTCACGTAGATTGGCTGGCTCGACTGCTTTCAGCTTGTAAAGTGATATTAAATCGCTATTTTCATGTACAATAGCTAAGCGGTAGCCATATTTTTGTTCGATTGTCATGTCTTTAATGGGACCACCTACAGTTGTAGTGGTTCCGTCGGCAGCATCTACCTTTGTGCTTGGAATGTCTAGTATCTTGGCCTCCCAGACATCTAATAATAAAAAAGTTATAAGTGAATGAAAGATAGACTGTATATATATATATAATATATTTTACCTTTTTCGATACTATTTGCAGATAAATACAATACATTGACTTCGTATTTATTTACCATGGAAAAGAAGACGGATCTACTATCTGGTGACCAACATGCTGCCTGGTTTTCATTATATGACATTGTCAATCCATCAAATATACATAAACACATTGATTATTATATCTTTACCTTGACCCATAAACCAGGTGGGTTCTTAAAGTGTTTAAAGGTCCATGTTGCTGTATCCCAAATACGTGTGGTGGCTCGTCTGGTTTTATAGTGTGAATACTTTCAGTTTATGCAATCAACGTATTTTATACTGTGTACTTACGATCCTCCATCATAAAGCCATTTACCATTTGGACTCCATCGTAATAGGATGCTTCCATTTCCATGGCGCTTTAAGGGATGTGTTCTATTAAGCAACGTATCATAAATCACCAAAGTGTTGCATGACGCGGAGGCAACTGCAAGCAAGTGGCTGCCTGGCTTGGGATCCCAGGCCACGCTACTAATGTTGTGGTGATCGGGATAGCACAAGTAGCTCATGGAGGCGTTGGGGTGGAATTTGGGTCGGGATCCAGTCGAGTCTGACGAAAGAACAGATGCCGGCACTGCATTGCTGTATGTCTGAAACTGGGATGTGGATACATTGTCATTCTCTAGGCGCCACACGCACACGCCCTTTTCACATCCAACCGCCAATGTGCCCGCTGCCTTGTCTTTCCATTCAATGCAAGTGATGTTTTCCATAAACTCGTGGCGCAGAATCTGGCATTTCCAATGGTCGTTCTCTGCCTGATACACATACACTTGGTTGTCTTGATAGCCAATCGCCAATATGCGTTTGTGTGGATGCCAGGCCATGCATTTGAAGGCTGCATCGTCTTTGTTTCGAATATCTTGGTTTATGATTGCATCATCTGTGGTTGAACATTTTTCTTGTGCTGTTTTTAAATATCCTTCGATTTTCTTATAATATGTACTAGGTTAAATCTGTTAATAAGATGGATGTTGGTATTAGTGAGAGACTACTTACGAGTCTTGAATAAGAGGGAGGCTATTGAACACAATAAGTGAGTACATTCAACTTTTGCTTGTGAAGAATAGAAAAAAAAAAGCTTTACCTTTCATTCAGCTTGCTTTGGATAAATTGAACTGCTTCAGCGCTGTATTTCTCAAGGAAATAGGGTTCTCGCTGTACTGTGTTGGAAAAGTTGGGTTTGGAAGCAGTGACGGACTGAAATTCAATGGTTGGGTATAGATAGCACTAAGTGGTTTTAAATATTAGAATAGAAGCGCATGTTGTGTGTTTTTCATCTTGGTCTTCTTACGTTTCTTGTTGCTAAATCTTGTAATGAGGCGTCATTGCCACTTTCAGCTGATACTATTAAACCAGAAACGGAATTAGCAAACTGTGATATTTATTTATTCTATATGCTTACTTAAAGTGCCGTCCAGTTCAGCTACTGTTCCTCTATTCACTCCAGGTGCTGTATGCAAGGCTTTCATTTTTTATTCAAGATATTTTTAAAGGTGAAAGAAAGAGAAAAAAAAATGACAAAAATAATAAAGGCGCGTTTACATTTTATAATTGTGGATAGCACAACAAATCCACCCTCAGATTGAGGAATTGTGGCTTGTAAAGCGGACTCCTAATCCAATGCTGGTCTCTTGGTGTTATAGTGTGATGTGAGTGTACTTGCTGGAAACGAGTGCATCATCCTCTATATCAGTAGTCTGTTTATATCGGGTTTGTTTATCATGAGTTAGATGCAATAAAATGTTGTCAAATTGATGCATACATTTTCAAGTTGTAAAATACAAGCAATATACCTAGATGTTACCTTTCTTTTGGTAGATTCACGCATATATCGGTAATATACAAATCACTCTCTCTATCTCTTTATCTCTTCATCTTGGCTGTCAAGATAAACATATGTAAAAGCCAATAGATTAATGATGAATAAAGGCAATATCACACAATTGAATGAAAAAAAAACCCCATTCTATCTTTTACACACTCCATTTCCAACCGATAAATGGGGTACCATCGTTCAGAGCAATGGAAATGATAAATAGACTAGTTTAAACAGTCATTGTCATGTATCTAAAAAGTACATGTCAAGGAAGAGCACTTTGCTTGCATACAAATAACCAAATCAGTGACTGCTCACCTTTCAAATAGGTATAAAAAACACGCAAACATCAACATAATAAAAACTGGTATTTATTATACTCTTTCTAAGTTATACACAACATATATATAAACCACAATGTCGATTGAGCCTGAAGTACCCTACTCCTTTAGCGACGATGATTCAGCCGATGAATTTGGAGGTTCCTGGAGAGATCCCTCGATATCACAGACACCCAGAGAGTTTCGAACCGCGGCGACCATTCAAGCAACCAATTCTCGCGGCACACCCAACGACTACTGGGTTCTGCCAGGCTGGAACATTGAGAGTATCCTAGGACATGGACGTTCACGCATATCCGAAATTGAAAAAAAGACAGGTTCCCACATTGCATACAATGAGGAGAAGCGTCAGATTGACATTTGGGGCGAGCCGCTGGCGATTCAAGAAACTAAAAACTACCTTAACCTCATCTATTCAAAGCTCAACGAGACAGACACGAGAAACATGCGCAAGACCAAGAAATGGGGCAAGCCGGAGCGAGAGCTGACGGAACGCGAGAAACGCCGAAGTGAGAAGAAATTGGCTCGTTTAGCGGAAGAAAAGAGCTTCCAAGGCGTGCCTGCGATGCCCCAGCCCTACTCGGCCATCTTTTGTCTCCCTGGCGACATGGTGCCCATCGTTCGTCTGACGGGCGAAAACGATCGTCTGCTGAATAAAATCAGAGCGGAATGCAAGGCGTATCTGTGGTATGACCAGACGGAGGATGGGTTCATGATTAGCGGCGGATCGGACGAGGTGGTGCGCAAGGCGGCGTCTCGCATCCGCAACCATTACTTGAAGAGCGTGCGCTTCCTGTCGCCCTTCAGCAAGTCGTCGTTGCTCATCATGCAGCAGCCCAAGGAGAACTGGGTCATCAAGTTTCGTCGGCTGCCCAAAAACTTTGAATTTGGCGACAACTACTCGGCTTCGGAGCTAGAGTTGCTGTTTAAATCCACGTATCTCTGCGAGGTGGGTAAGCCTGGTGTCCTCCCCCACGCAGTGGACTCCACCGCATTGGACTTGATTCAACTCGACGACTCCAAACACAGCACTGAATCACACGCATTATCGGGAACCGCGCGAGGCATGTCCAAGCGCAACGCCCAGTACATTCGAGAGCAGCTGGAACCAGGACTGGAGCGCTTGCGTTTGACCGATTGGGAGATCCGTCTCAAATTTCGCTTTGGGCAGATCCATCTTTCCAACTTTCGACCCAAAGAAAACGTCTTTCTGCCCATTGAGAAGGTCTCGGAAAAGCTGTTTAGAAACGCAGGCACAGAGTCATCGCTGGCACCCTGTTTGAGCACAAGTCGATCTGGACTGGACAGTTTGTTTGAGTATCTGTCGATCCATGGCGAGGAGTTTTCGGATTCGCCCAAGACGTCGTTTACAATCCATGCAGACCAGCATGCGCAGTTGCAGCCCCCACGCCTGCCTGGCGATCCCCGGCCACCCCCTCGCGGTGACCGGTTTAGAACGATCCTCAAGACCAACTTTACATCCGAGGGCCACTACAATCTGTGGAACTGCATCATCAACTCGGAGGACTTTGTCACCATCAACTGTGTCGATATCGAAAGCCGCTATTCATGGGACCTGAAACTGCAATGCGCCCAACGCCTCTTGTCCGATCCGGATACGCCCCACGGCAAATTTGTCAAGCAGCTTCGTCTCAACCCCAACACAGGCCGTCTCATCATGATGATTGACGAGGACGACTACGATCCCGAGTTTACGGTGCAAAAGACGGTGTGGAAGTATGGATGGGGCGAATACATCATTGAGGTGTGCATGGACGAGGTCTGGTTTATGGACGAAATCAACCACAAGCACAAGGAGCTGCCTGTGGATCTATCCGAAAAGGAGCCCATCCGTACCATCTTTAAGGTCTCGCTGTACAAGGAAGATTGGATCAATCGATTTGCCCAAAACCTCTATCTGTCTGTTGGCGAGGCCCCCAACTGGACTGTGCGATCGTTCCTTGCATCGGATGATGAGAACGTCACTTCGTTGATGGCGGCTGCAAAGGAATTGAGTGATATCTTGAGTTCGCATATACCTCTTTATTGGGATCATCATGTCAATTCATTGGTTTAAGAGAGAGAAAATAGTACAAATTCTTTTTATTTATTTTTTTTAATAAAAGAAAAAAAAAAATTATGGTATATGGCGCATTGACTTTTTAAATGAACGGACAATCCAAGGGTGCTTGAGTGCCTCATCAGGACGCATACGCTTCTCAGGATCCCACTGAAGACACCTATCAATAAACTGTACAAAGTATTCGTCACTCGTTTTAAGCACCATCTCGAGTGATTTGGAGGCAGGGCGTCGTTTTTTGCCTTTTGAATTGGGTTGAATACGTGGTTGTCCCTGTGAATCTAATATAGAGATTAGCTGAATGATCTTGTAATGTAATATTATCTATCTCCTTACCAAAAAATAATTTTCGCCTTGAACTTTTCTCAATAATGTCGGCATCAGGCACACCTTGCACCTCCATGATACAGGCCAATTGCTCTTGCTCGTTTTCGCCTGGAAAGAGCGGGTAGCCTGTGTGCAGCTCGGCCAGGATGCAGCCTGTGCTCCACATATCAATGGCCATGTTGTAACTGAGTCCTAGAATCACCTCGGGCGAACGATAGAATCGGCTTTGAATATAGGTATATACTAGCAAAAAGCAAAAAGTTAGATTTTAACATTCTTTTTTCTACATCTCTCTCTCCCTAACCTTTTTCATTTTCCAAACAAGAACTTCCAAAATCAATGACCTTGATGGTACTCTTTGTAGGATGCTTTAGTAGGATATTCTCTGGCTTCAAATCACAATGGATAAGCCGATGCTTTTGAAGGAGCTGCAGCGAATTGAGCAGCTGCATCGCAAACCGCTTCACTAAGCCCATACTGAACCCTTGGAACCCATTGCTCTTGATAAACTCGTACAGATTAATGCTGAGGCACTCAAACGCAATGCACAGATGGTTTCGGAAAAGGAAATGGCTCGTCATGCGGACATTGTTGTGTTTATCCTGCGGGTCCCATTCAATGAGATCCTGGAGGATCTTGACCTCCACTAAAGCCTGGGCATGGAACCGTTTCTTGTTGCGAATCATCTTGATGGCCACCGTTTGGCCCGAGAGATGGTCAAAACATTTGAGCACCTGGCCAAACGAGCCCTTGCCCATGATCTCCAGCACCTCGTAACGGTACTCGAGATGGTCGCGTTGCTGGACGAGGTAGTCGCCACGCTCGTCGTCATAGCCATAGTTGCAGCTGGGCTGGGCGAGACTGGCGGGCCGCTTCTTTGCATGGTGCCCGACAAAGTAAATCTTTTCGTATTTTGTGATTTCTTGCTTTTCATAGTCCGTCAAACTCGAGTGATATAACTTTTGGGCAGCTGATAAAAAAACAGATGAGCAAATAAATGTAAAATAGTTCTTTTTTTCTTACCTTCGGGCGACATGGCAATGCGCATATTGGATTTCACCTTGTCATGGTTGACCACTGTTTTTACAGACACCTCAGAGGCCTGGCTATCCACACGTTTGCGTTCATTGTTTGTCCACGCCTTGCTCTCATCCACAAGGCCCTGAAGGCGTTCCTGCAATGTCGAGACCTTTCTCTTTGTCGAACTCGTGGATGTGACCAGTCCCGTGGTCGATTGTGTACGTTGACGAGGCGTCCATTCCTCCACGGTCTTGCTGGATCGGCTTGATTGTAGCACAGGCTTGGAAGTGACATTGGATGCGGACTTTTGTCTCCGCATAGCGGTGGGTTGAATTACCTTTTTAGGTGCACGGGCATACGTTGTTGTTGATTTTGATTTTGCTTCATCTTCAGAGCTTGTGCTTTCCTTTGGGTTCTTTGAAAGGAAGGGGATGCGGGTGGGTGTTTTGGGGACGGTGCGTGCCTCTCGTGCTTTGGAAGGAATGATGATGGGCTCGACTTTGATTGGAGGTAAAGAAAGACCTTGAGGTTGATGTGCCAAGTTGCCTGGAAGTGTCTATAAAGAAATGATTAAACAAATGTTTCCCACTTGTTCCCCTTTTTTTCTTTTTCCCCTTCCAAATTTTTACCTGTCCCCTTTTTCTTTGAACAGGCTCGGAAGGTGCCAATTTGGATGGAGCTGTCATGCTCACCTTTACCTTTCGTTTCACGGGTTCCTCATGCCTCTCGGCCTTTGCAAGTCGACTTGAGCTGTATCTTGACGTTGTGCTGGTGCTGTGTGTATTGGATGACTTTATTTGGTTCAAGTATTCGTCGACCGTCAATGAACTCTCCGAGTTGGTGGGTTTCTGAAGACGTTGCTGAGAGAGTGTGCTGATCTTGCGTGATCTTGTTGCTGATGTAGAGGTATCGATGGGTTCAGGACGTATCCCACGTGTTCGTGGCGTCAAACTTGCACTGATACGGGGTGAATCAATCTTTGGGGTTGCATTGGCCAGTGTTGAACGTGTGCCCGTCACCTCGACGCCCTCCTTTTTGCTGTCTTTGGGAGCCAAATCCGCCAGTGTGTGTGTTGCTTTATGCGATAGTAATGTCTTTTGGGTATCATTTGTATTCGTGCCACTAGTGCCGTTTTCAGTTTTATTTGCTTCAAACATGTTGCGAAGTCGTAAATAGGAAGCGGATGGACTCTTCTGAACTGCATTGGGACTGAGCGGCTCCGGTTCATAAAACTTTTTGTTGGATGACAATCGACGCCTCTCCTTTGTTTCTTGTTCGGGTGGTGGCTGATGTCGCTGTGGTTGAAGTTCGTTTTTCTGATGGCGCAAGCGATAGCTTGCCAGTCGTTTAGCAGAAGCTGCAATCAAATCCTCCAAATCCTCCAGCGTGGCATCGCCCAGATCCACCTTTCTATCCATTGGCGACTTGGCTCGTCGTGGTGTGACAATTTCCTTTCGACGAAGCGTCCAACTGGCGGTTTCGGTGACTTTAGCTTCCAACTCTTTCAATTGTCGCATCCTTTCGGCCTGCATTTCTTTGCGTTTTGCGGCTACCTGTGTCCATGGTGTTGGTTCTTGATCAACTTCTGAGCCGGTCATTCAAGTGTATTCTGATATTATAATTCAATTAAACTTTTTTTGATTATTATTGTTACTATTCTTGTTTTAGTTTCAAAAAATATATTTATAGTAAAAAAAGACTGGTACCTCTTGTTAACAGTGAAAAAACGAACGCCAACACTGGGAACAGGTTGCATTCGTTTTGAGATGACCTTTGTTTTTCTTTATTTTTTTCTTCCTTTTCTCTTGTGGAGTAAAGTAAACAAACTACTGAACAAGACAAAGTAGCTCACCCCTTTTTTTTTGTTCTATTATACTTTTATAATATATATGTATATATTCAACCTATCAAGATAGTATATAAAGAAGAAGAGAAGAACAAAATAATAATAAAAAGAGGTTGTATAGTATGGTCTATTATTTCTGTTATTTATGGGTAAAGTGAAAGAGAGAAAAAAAAAGAGAGAGCAAGAAAAATAAACATACAAAAAATGATTAGAAGCGGAATTCCAAATCAATGTTAATTTATTATTATTTTTTCTTTTTTGAGTTCTCTCCTCACTGTTTGTGACTTGATCCGCTCTCTCTCCTTTGTGACAGATGTTGTTGTTTCAGTGCAAAACAAGGGTTCTCTATAGTATTATTATGCATAAAGTGAGTCGTAACCAATATCGTTATTCTATTATATGTAATGTTTACAGGAACAAATCCTACATATAAGAATAACACAATGTTTCTCCACCCAATTCAATTCTACACACACACACACTTTTTTTTTGGTTTCTCTTTTTTTTTTCTCTTTTTTCTTTTTTTTTTGAAATATATAAATGGCATCAAGAAAAATAGAATATTTATCTTGGGAATTGATTGAGTTAATTGCGAGTTATTGTGATAGAAAAGACCTCTATTCATTATCATGTACAAATCGTTATTTTTATCATAATTTAATTCACATGTTATTTCGAAATGTGCTACTAAAGGGTCCTCGACAGTATCAGTCCTTTTGCACATACCATTTGACATCTGGCTATCTACAAAGCGTCCAGCGCCTTGATTTCTCCAGTTACAGCACGCATGGCTCCAGGCTTTCGGAAAAGAGCGCCAAAGCCATGGTGATCCCTGACCAAGTGGCACAATTGATCAAGGCGTGTCAACAGCTCAGAGAGCTTTATGTAGGTGAAGAAATGATGCACGCTTTTGTATCACCTCAAGTCATTGAAGCTGTCTTTTGCCATGCAAATCGTCTTTCCACATTGGATTTTACAGGTTTTTGTGACCAGAAATTTGCAAATACGCTGGCCCACTTGATTGACTCGCACATGGTGATTTCCAAAAGGCATTTGGAGAATATATCATTCTATATGTGCATGGCACTGTTATCGGATGGTTTTTTTGTGCCCTTCTTTCAGCGACTGCTGGCGTCGGGCAACACCATCAAGCAATTGGATTTGGCGCATACGCAAGTCACCAATCCCGTATTTATGTATATCGAGCCAGCGCACCTGACACATCTCTCGCTACAGGCAAGTCCCTATATATCGTGTTGCTCGCCACTGATCCGATTTTTACAAGACTGCCAAAACCTGGTGCACTTGAATTTGAATGTGGATTACAGCGGGTCGAGAGAATCTCGGTTCTGTCAATCGTGCCTTGTATCTATATTAAGGCATTTAAATTCGTCACTGGTCACACTGGATCTAGGTGGTCATGCTCAATTAGACGACACTGTATTTCAGGCAGTGGATTACCAATTACCGAGTGGACTGAAATATCTCTCCTTTGCTTATTGTCGTCAGCTGACTTTGGCCAGTCTTGTCAAGTTGGTGCAAAGTACACCCCGACTGTATTATCTCAACATTGCCTGCTCGCCTTTACTACAACTAGATGCGTTACCACGTGTTTTCAACCGATTGGGGAGCGCCTTGGAGCACTTGCGGGTGATTGAGATTAGTCCCATTGTACTAAAACGATATCCGACGACGGTTGGATCAGAATGGACAATGGCCACACAGGGCAGACGTACCTATTATGGAAGATACAAGCATGATCCGAGGTTTGTGTATTCAAAGAAGCTGTTGATGGGTCAGGATCAGCCGTTGTCTGCAATGAATAAATATTGGTGTTATTCCTATTGAAAATATATTATGCTTTAATGTAAAAACTCCGTTTGAATAATTCAAAAAGAAAAGAGAGGGGAAGCTGTCTATTTACGGATGGTCTGTACAAC
>VCJM01001608.1:12069-25787 GCA_024139495.1 Backusella sp. ASU-2019c | reverse complement strand
TTTTTTTTTTTTTTTTTTTTTTTTTTTTTTTTTTTTTAAAGATAAGAATAGACACAAAAAGTGCATAAACATGCCATTTTTTTCTTCTATCTTTTGAATATTATATCAAATGCATAATTAAAAAGCTCCAGATGTTTCTAATGATCATCACACTGTAGTCATTATATTGATGTACATCACTATCCGTACAATGATGCGATTGGATATTTCTTAAATTTGATTATCAATACATCAATGCAATGAATCAAATATTGACTTTTTAAAGACTTGTGACAATGAAAGGCATTTGTCATTTTATTAACAGCTATACTGTCCGGAATGACTATTTATCCGGGTAAATAAACTTTATAGCATTATGAACAGTTGTTATGATAAATTATGAATGGGAATATAGACTACAAATTATTGTTAAAGAGCAGTAGATTTATAAGTGCTTAATAAACTTTATTCTTTATTTTTTTTTAAAAAAAAACCAAGACATTGAATGGTGACGACTCTGATTGCTTTATTTCTAATTATGTGCATACTTGCGAACATAGTTGTCTACGAATTCTCTTACATCAACATTAGCTATCAAACCATCCAAGCCATTAGGGATATGGTTTTGACACTCAAAGCAAGCAAAATCATTCTCCATCATAAAGCTACGAATACATTCATCGCAGAAACTAGTGCCACAGCAAGGGGCAATGGTGGCTTCACGAAGAAGATTGTTACAAGTTGGGCAACGTAAATGATCAGAAACGGGGATGGAGTCATACCAATCCATCAAATCACCTGCCGAAGAAACGCCAAGACCGATTGTTGTAGCTGCTTTCTGGACATGCTTATCCCAAGAAGAGGAATCGGCCTGGGCAACTACAATATCACCTTTGGGTGTCACCATCAATCCACCAGTACCTGCCTTGACAGCATTTTTGGGTTCTTCTATTACTTTAAGGAAACTTCGAGGGATACCAGTAGTACGCTTAATTCTAGGATGCTTATCGTAATCTTTATCACCGTTAGTAGGACATTGATTTATATAGTGGCCTATTTTAATTGATCAGATATTTGATTTCCATGATGTATAATATTTCTCTTTTGACCTCACCTTTCTGACCACATCTGTAACAGACATAAGTGGGTGGAGGGACTCTTTGTGGCATTTGATTGTCTTTATTATCAGATGAATCTTTATGAAGAGCGCCTCCTCCACCTTGAAAGCCACCTCTTCCACGTCGAGAATCACCCCCTCTTGCATTATAGGGAATATACTGTTGTCTATATGGTTATAATGATATAACAATAATAATAAGGTTTATTAATTTAATGTTTAATTCATATAGTATAATGTAATAAAAAGTAATAATATAAAGTAATAATATACTAATGTAATACTAATAATAAATTGATGGTGTAATAACATTATTCACATATTACCACTACTATTACCAATGCCAATCTCTTTATTCCATCATAGTAGCAGTAGTAGTAATAATAATAATGATATTCTTCCCATTATCAATCTCTCTATTTCTATCATTCTACTTACTCTGCCAATCTTTCCTGCATTGCGCCCCATTGATCTGTTGTCTGCTGGAACATTGCCTGAATCCTAGCCTCCTCAGAATCATCCTTCACCTCATTCTGATCATCCAATGACTCTGTTGTAGGAATGCTTTGCATTTGTGGTGCGTTTTCCTTTACGGGGGTGGCTTGTGGTCGCTGTGCATTTAATACCATGTTTCTACCACCTGTGTTATATCTCTCCTGGCCGCCTGGTGTGGGCCCCTTCATTACTCCAAATCCGCTGGCTCCTTTCACATCCGTTGGCAACGCACCCTGCACATAACGTTGTGCTGTGCCTTTGCCAGGTCGCGCCGCTGCTCGACGTCGGACGATAATTGAAGTGTTTCGAGGAACAACAAAGTTGTCGTCCTTATATTCTACAGTGAAAATAATACATCAACAAGTGCTTCAAACAAAATATAAGAAAACAACTTACCATCGTCTGTTTGAGCATTGTATATCGCAAGATCAAAATCAGTTCCCTTACCCAACTTCTTTGCAGTGATAATTTCACGCTTTAAATCAAACACAGTGGCACCTGGACCATCAAATGTAAACACATCATAATCTGAATCTTTTGCAGCTTTAAATTTATAATAAATCACAGACATTGCTTTATTAAATTATTTACTATTATCTTTTTACTACAAAACAAGAAAGAAAGAAAAAAAAAAAAGAAAAACAAAAGACGCAACCATTTTGATTTTCAGAAACCATACCAATCCGTTACACGTGACCAATCACGTGTCCACACCTCGTCTAATTACCTCGAATAGATGGCAAATTCTAGTAAGCTCTTACATTCAACGATGATGTACTGGGAGTTTTCAAGTTCTTCAATGTCGTGTGGCATGGTGATTTGCTTCTTTATCATTGGATTCTTTATACATCTTTCAAGCTTATAAAACTTGCTCTGGTTTTCAAGCTTGACACGGCAATAGGCACAGCCCCTTGGGATCATCAATTCGAGATAGTTCAAATGATGGCCTGGTAAACCAACATGAAGCACGTTTCCCTTTTTTGATGATGTAGGTACACACAAAACCGGTGTAAAGTGTATCACGAGGGTATCGAGCATTGGACAGGACCTTGCTATGTATGGAAGCACATCATTATCTGTACCAAATATACTCAACTTTAGTTTACGAATCCCAAATGTTTGCAGAGACCTTGAGAGGAGCATCGTCACCTGCGAAATACCAATGCTGCGACATTTAATTTCGAATGATTCCAATTGAGGAGGGCACTTTTCCAATAGATCGTCCAGCAGTATGTGCTTTTCGTTGACATAAAGTGCGAACGTAAGTATCAGTGATCGTAATCGTGTCATGCTCTTGAAATCAAAAGAAATGTTTTTATGTAATCCATAGACTGATAGTGTTTCAACCGAGTCCTTTTGTTGAGATTCAAATACCAAGTTAATCAGGTGCTTTGTTGAAAGTGGTCTATTCAAATAATCAAGATGTAGTGATTTGAGCTTGATTCCTTTTTCATCGAGGGTCGTCAAGGCTGCTGTGCTTAATGGTATATCTTCGATATGAAACGACTTTAGTCGGGTGGATAGACTTTGTAAGAAATGTAAGAGCACTCTATCTCTGGCGGCACTTGTATCTGCTTCCGTCACATATTCCAGCTTGTAGCAAAAGGGTATATAACATTCCAAAATCAAATCCTCTAGGTTCGCATATTTACATGAGAAGTATTCAATCCAAAACAGACTGTCATCCAAAATTCGGCTTTGATCTCCTTTGATTTGAAATGACTTTATCTTGTCAGCAGGTCGAATTCGTTCCTGGAGTTCGTTCATCCTCGGTTCTCTGTCAAACTGGACACGATCGAATGTGAGATTTTTTAAATTAGGGGTGTTGCTATGCAGCAGCTCGAGTTGTGTGACAAACAAGGTGAAACTGCCAATCCAGAGCGTTTCCAAAACCGGCGCGTTCCTCAAGGCAGTGATAAAATTGCTGTCCAAGATGTTCTGACCAGCACCTGCATAATCGGTGACATGAATAGAGCTTAGTTTAGTAAAGTGGCATGAATGCAAAGCAGCGTGAATGAGATGACCATCTCCATGAGAGGATAACTGCCGGAGTGTGTTTCGCCATTGCTTGAACATGTCAATCTCTTGTACCTCCTTTGACTCCAACTCTGTGGTGAATATTGATTTGCTCCATACCAGCTCTTCAAGTCTAGGAAATGAGACAGGGAGCTTTCCGAACTCCGAGTAGGCGACAGAACAATCTTCGAGCTCTAGTCGTTGGAGCTGCTTGCCCATGTATTCATTTTCCTCGACAATATCTAGTAAATCGTGTAGATAATAGTCTCGGATGACAATCCGTTCTAGTAGATTATTATCTCTTACAAGTCTGTACCAGAAATGGCATACTCGCATACATTCGACTTTTTGCCAAGTGTTTAAAAAGCTGGTGATATAAATAAAAATTTCAATAGGGAGTTTATCCATGATTTTGCTCTACGTATGTTTTTTTCTTTTGGTGTATGTGAGAAAAAAGAAAAGAAAAGAATGGTAATAACAAGAAGAAAAAGGAAAAATAAACAAAGTAAAGGGGGCAAGTTTGAGCGGTTTTGTCACATTTTGTTGTACATGCTTCCGACTTTAGCGTTTTTCAGGATTCGCCAATCTTATCCTATTCCTGAGAATAAGCAATTGTCTAAACAATGATCACTTGTGATATAAATAACAGTTTTGTTTTGTAATCAAATATGAAATTGAGCTGCTTCTACCATTGCTTTTTTTCTCTCTCTCCTGATTATTGAAGCGATATAATATGAGAATATCTGAAGAACCCCAACGATAAAGTTGGTTGTACAAGAATCACAATGGGCATCAGCATAAAAACGTTTACTTGTTTTGGTCATTTTATTTTTGCCAAAAACATTTAAAAGAGCTTACACGGATTGTTTTTGTTGTGAAATCAATATTCTCAAATATGAAAGAGTATTTAATGGATATTTTTATTAACGTCTTGCTTTACTCTTTATTGTTATTATTTTCACGAATTAGTCTACTTATTTTATTTAGATAAGGAACCATGGTTGCTTATATAATAAACTTTGGTATTTCTATCTCCACATGAATGAGCCAATTCAAGTTTTTCCATTATTGTTACTTCGTTGAAAAAAATCAAGCGCAATGATAGACATATTGTTTTATTTAATTATTTTATCATTTTTGCAAGTATATTTAAGCTTTTGAATAAGAGAAAAGAGAATACGATGATATTTTTTTTTTGTTTGATACAGAAAAAGAACGATATGCAATTTGATTATTTTTTCACTGTGATAGTCATAGATGAAAACATATCCATTAGATTGTCAACGTTTACTGAGTTCGTCCAAGAATCAAAGCTTTGTAGTGATCTTAACTTTTTTTTCAATTCGGATAATTCAACTCGACGTCTCACATCTGCAGTACTTTTAGGTGCTTCAGCTTCTGTGGTTGTAGCCAATGAAGATACGTTTTCCACTATAAAAATGTAGCATCAGTTTTAGGTAGTAAATATTAGGTGTGCTAGTATTAAGGGCGCAGCGTCTAATACTTACCCCGGGGAAAGTAAAAGTAGCCTTCCTTATTTAATATTTCTATGCATTTATCCACGTTTTTATAGCCTCCAGCTTTGCTTCTTTCATACCAATGGAGGGCTGTATACTTGTTCTTGCCAACACCTTGTCCATTTTCGTATAACTGAGCTACATTATATTGGGCTTCGGCGTAGTTTTGATCCGCTGCCATTTGAAACCATTTGAATGCCTCCTCATAATCCACTCCACGATTGTACCCTCTTCTCGTGTAGTAGCCGTCACGATAAAATACACCAAGGTAATTTTGACAGTATGGGTCACCAGATTCAGCCGCGTTAATATACTCCATTTCAGCTTGACCGTATTGTCTTTTTTCAAGCAATATATCACCGGTTCTAACACCTGCACGTTTTACGCCATTGCTTACAGCGAGTTCATACCAAGCTGATGCACATTCTGGGTTGCGTTCAATGAATAAATCACCGAGCTTGAGCTGGCTCTCAAAAAATCCCAAGGCAGCAGATGCTCCTAACCACACAGTAGCCATATTTTCATTGTGTAATGTAGCGTGGTGACAACCAATCTTATACATCGCTTCTGCATTTCCTTGCTTGGCTTTCTCAATCGTATCAACTTCAACAGGAATAACACAGTCTACGTAATATTTAGGCGGAGGCTTCGATTATACTAATATGTTCACCAACCTTTTAGTTCTTCAATATATTTGTTATCAATGATTTTGTTTTTGGGATCGCTAAAGAGAGACATGGTGGGTGATTTAAAGAGTGGTTTTGAAAAAAAAAAGAAATTAAAGCTATATTTATACTAAAATAGCACAAGATATCACTGCTTTCCAAATAAGGTTTGTCTCCATAATTAATCTTATGGACTATACAAATGTTACTAGCTTATTCTCACGTTTGACCTCTCCTTTCAAAAAAAAAAGTAAACAGAGCGTAGTACTTTGTATTTATCAACTCGTACCATTCAGGTTCAATTCAAGTTGATGAAAACCTAAGATTGAAAAGAAAGACATTTATGTTGAATAACTCTAGACAATACTAGTACATGGTATCAATACTAACAATCTGTCACAACATATCATTTAAGCATATGAATTGGTCAAATCGAAACCTTAATTTTTTTTCGAGAGTAATTATATATCCACAGTTATTTTAGGATTATTCTCTGTGTAAAATCAAAAAGCAATTATATATCCACTACTCTCTTTCTTTTTACATTTATCAAATTATTTTTACTTGCAAACGCCTAACCTTAATACTGTTAGTCTCCTTAACCAAGTCGATAAGATTCTGGACTTTGAGATAAAAGATCTCTCACATGGCCACAAGAAAGATGATGGATCTTTAAAGAACCCATCACTTCGAGAATGTGGTCGCCAGAATTTTTCCTGGAGACGTGTATGACATTTGATTGGATGGCTATTAATGCTACCGTTGGCAACCAGGAGAACAAGTATGCAGAGCTTAGAAAGATAAGGCCAACATTGGCATTAATGGAAGAAACAAAGTTTGCATTGAATGTAGTAGATACAGATCAATATAGTACAATAGATCCTTTGGTACCTTTCTTTTTTTAGTAAACTTTTGCTTGAACCCAGTAGAAAGTGATTCGTGTTATAAAAAAAGAAAATTATCTGAAATGAAGTAGTTAAATTAAATGTTTACATTCACTAAAAATAATTGTATAGGTATCTATCCAGCAGGGGAAAAAGCAGTGTTCTAGTACCATTGTTACAATTTCTTGAATTGAAGAATAGTACATGGGATTTTGGAATGTAGTATTACCTGAAATAATAATTCCTGCCGAAAATTTGAAAACCTTCACCTGTCACCTGTCACCTGTCACCATTCTATAACCAATAGTATTCATTGCCAACTCTTTCAATATAATTGAAAAGTATCCCAACTTAATATCTATTACCCTAAAAGATTGGGAAGATAGACCCAGTTAATTCAAATCCGTGGATGAATAAAAATGCACATATTGTTTTATTTAACTATTTTATTATTCTTTTTAAAAATATATTTAACTTTTTGAATAAGCGAAAAAAGAATGCATTGATTTTTTTTTTTAGTATGGAAAAGAGACATTTTAATTTGGTTATTCTGTCATTTTGCTAGAGGTAGATTTAAGCATATTCATTAGATCGTCGATTTCTACTGTCACTAGATTTTTTGTAGAAACAAAGCTAAAAAGTGATTGTAGCTCCTTTTTCAATTCAGGCAAGTCGACTAGTCTTTTCTCATCTGTAGTACTTTTAGGTGCTGCAGTTTCAGTAGTTGTATGGAATGGAGATAGATTTTCCACTATTGAATTGTAACGTCAGTTTTACTTGGTAAAAATAAGGCGTATTGATATCAAGGGCAGGGCTTGTAATACTTACGGTGGGGAAAGTAGAAGTATCCTTCCTTATTTAATTTTTTGATGGCAACATCTACTCCTCCATAACCTCCAGTTTTGCTTTTTTCGTACCAATAGAGGGCTTTATACTTGTTTTCGGCAGTACCCCATCCCCATTCGTACATTCTCCCTATATTGTATTGGGCATTGACAAAGTTCTGATCCGCTGCTTTTTGGAACAATTTAAAGGACTCTGCTAAATCCTGACTATAGTGATACCCTTTTCTAGAATAATACCCCTCACGATAGAATACACCGAGACGATTTTGACTGTATGGATCACCACCTTCAGCCGCTTTGATGAATTTCTCTTCAGCTTCTTTATATAGTTTGTTTTTAAGAAACTCATCGCCAATTAGAGTACCTGCAAGTGCTATACCATTACTTTGTGCTTGTCTGTACCATTTTATTGCGCGCTTAGGGTCTTTTTCCATGAATAAATCACCTAACTTTAGTTGACTCTCGTAAACTCCTAAAGCAGACGACGTTCCTAACCAAAGAGTAGCCATTTCGATATTCTCTTGAGAGGCATATTGGCAGCCAACCTCATATACCGCTTCTGGGATTCCTTGTTTGACTTTCTCAATCACGTCATCTTGAGCATCAATACCATCGTCTACAGAATATTTAGATGGAGGCTTCAGTTAAACTAGTATGTTCACCAACCTTTCAAAGCTTGAATATATTGGTCATCAATGACGCCGTTTTTGGGATCAATGAAGAGAGACATAATAAATAACGTAAAGAAATACTTTTGGAGAAAAAAAAGAAAGAGGTGGGATATTTATAGCAAAATAGCAAAGGGAGCCATTGTTTTCCAAATTAGGGTTGTCTTCATAAATAATCACTATGCATTATACAAATGTCACTGGTTTATTCTCACATTTAACTTCTCTTTTTTTTTTAAAAAAAAAACAGATAAACAAAGCGCCGCATTTTGCATTTATCAGATCTTACCATTCAAATTCACTAAAAGAAAAAGAACATGGGATGGAAAAATAATTATATTCAATAACTCTAGTCAATACTAGTATTTAGTATCAATATGAGCAGTCTTACTACAGCATACTAAATACTTATATGAATCAATCAAATCAAAAGCTTAGCCTTTTTTGAATGCAGTTATATATCGCCCGTTCTTTTAGGATAATTCTCTAACAGAATCAAAAAGTAAATTACATAATTACTTTTCTTTTTCTTTCTTTTACATTTATCAACTTATCATTGCTTGTAAACACCTAACCTTAATGCTGTTAGTCTCCTTAACCAAGTCGATAAAATTCTGGACTTTTGAGATAACAGATCTCTCACATGGCCTCAAGAAAGATGATGGATCTTTAAAAAACCCATCATTTTGAGAAAGTGGTCGGCAGAATTTTTCCTGGAGACGTGTATGACATTTGATTGGATGGCTATTAATGCCACCGTTGGTGACCAAGATAACAAGTATAAAGAGCTTGGAAAGATAAGATCAGCATTGGTATTAATGGAAGAAACATTAAATGTAGTGAATACAGGTCAAAGTAGCAAATGATTTATTTAAGCCAAAAAAGGATAATAGATCATTCGGCACTCTTTTTTTTTTAGCCCATACTCTTTATCTGCTCAATCACTCACTTGAATTCAATAGAAAATGGTTCATGTTATCAAATAAGGAAATTATGTGAGATGAAATTGTTAAGTTAAATGTTTATGTTTACTGAAAACATGCAGCTATTCAGCAAAGAGAAAAACAGTGATCGAATACCATTTAAATTAGCCGTCTAGATCATTAAAGTTATTCGAATGGAAAATAGAAAAAAAAGAAATGATAGATTGTATCGTGCTGCTAGTTTTCTTTTTTTTTTTCCCTCTCTTGTCCAATTCAATTTATATCAGTGTCCGACATAATCGTCCAAGGTGTTCTCAGTGACTAAAAGTTTCTCTACTCTTGTAATAGCCAACTCTTCATACCCAATTCCTCGGAATTACAGTTTAATTTCTTTTAAAAAGCAAATATAAAGAAATGTAGTACTATTATCACAAGCTTTTTACAATCTCAAAAGTTACATTCGGTGTTTTAACGCTAAAAAAAAGGTGTTCAAAAAGAGAATAGTCTTTTATATAAAAGTCTAGCAAGTATGCGTTCTAAAAAAAAAAATAGGGTCTAAATGTATCAACATTGGCATGAACAAGGACCAGTCATGGATTCTTAAAAAGAGTTGATGTTTATTCCAAAAAAAAAGCTCCATTTTAAAACCTTAACTGTCATAATGAATGTACCGTTACTCGTACAAGTTCTTCCTCTTTTTTTTAATAAAAGTGCTACGATTACATTTATGCACTCTATATAAGCTAATCAAGATATAAAAATCTCTTTCCTGTTTGAATATTTATTTATTTATAGCCAAAAAGTATCAAGATGAGCTTCAAAATTGAAAAAAAGTTTATAAATCAGATTTCCATCAACTCAGAAAAGCGTAGGACAAAACAATTCCTTTTATCGACCATACAGGCTTGTGTGACACCCTTCTCCAAACCGGATTAAACAAAAATGTATACTGTGTCACCCATGTTATTGTCCTCTTTTCATCTGGAAAAATGCCTTTCCGTTTTATCGTTGGTTCCTTTTTTTTTTTTTCTTAATTATCACAGATAAAATATATTTCTTCTAATATCCGATTCTTTTTCTTCTTCTTATTCTTCTTCATTTCAACTCTTATGACACACTTAAGGTAATTGATATAATTTATTGTAATTCATCTCGATAAAGTGTTATTAACAAAAAGTTGTCATGGTTAGTGATTTTTCTTATCTACGTACGGTTTTTATTTAATCCATCCACAGAAAACAACACAAAACTAACATTACATATAGAACGATGTGCGTTGGAATCCTACATTCTAGCATTCTTAATCTATCGAGTCTATCACGGTGACAGGTTCAAATGCCTTCAGCCTAAACGAGTGTTTGCAGGAGAACTAAAAAGTATCATTACAATACTCTTCTTTCTCATGCTACTCATGCAAATGTCGTGGGGTAAAGTAGAAATATCGGTATAATTGGCATAGATAAAACTAATAGGCTTTTTTCAGACTTTGTATCCACCTGGATAAAATATACAGAAAAGTTCTTTTATAATCCAGCAACTGGGAAAATCATATCTAATCCATTTATTCTATGGACACCACAGCATCAACACATTGCACAGGTATGGGTTATCAATTTTTAAAAATAACATGACTAAAATAGAAGACTAGGCAATGGATTATGTTGAATGTGTCAATCTATCCATGCAAACAAGTGTCTTTTTTCTATTACAATGCTTTTGGAATTACCTTTCAAACAGTGTAGCAAAAAAGACATTTATGGGATCGATGGAGTTTAAATTCTATATTGTTTGGGCACTTTGCAGCGTTGCTGTATTTCCTATTTTACAATGGCGATTTAGAGAGGATGTGTATATGAGAGAAACGGTACCTCAATTTGCATATTCTGTAGAAGGTAATTCCCCCCTCCACATACAGCACACCATTTTGCTTACAATCCTCTATTAGTTTTGATTACTTCTGTCCTTGGTGTCCGTTCACATCGTCGTTTTATGAGAATAATCAACATTTCACGCAACTTGAAGACAGGCGCCACTGCCATTGTTGAGCGCTTGGCTTATTTTAGAGACATGAACGCCTTCTTGACTGTCATTCTATTCATTTATGGAACAAGTCTGTGCATCCTCTGTGTCGATGGATTCACGAAGGCCGAGACCATCAATAATAGTAAATTTGCAGCTGATCTTTTAATTGCCAATTGTAATACGGCAGTGGTGCTTATGTGGATTGTTTGTGTATGTATTGCTTTAGATTAAGATGATCTACTAGCTCACCCTCTTTATATATAGATTTCGATTTTCCATCCCAGACCCGACGATGCTGAAAATACGAGTTCCTTACAAAGAAGTGCAGATGTTGAACATGAAAGTGTGAATAATAACCAAGAAAACTATAATGGCTCGAGCCAATTCAATCATATGCGCCATCCAGCGTCACCAGCCCCTTACGGAGGAGAACGTATCTTTACCCCAACATCCCAATTCAGCAATGCAAGCACTTATCATAATAACCATGTTTCGGTTGTTGAAGATCCATACAACAAACATGCCATCAGTTTTCACATGGTGGAACCCACCTATCATGGTAAATTATACAACATATCACAGCCATCAGCATCCCCAAGCTCAAGCCATTTTAGATTCTAAGAAAAGAAAAAGAAAGAGTTTCAAAAATCACTTAATTTGTATTATATAATAATAATAAAAAAAACCAATATTTATTTACTCTATTAATTTAAAAAAAGAAAAGAAAGATCAAATCAAGTAAGAATGTCTACACCATCTTCAGTCACTAGAAGCTGTTTTGCACATATTAGTTATTCAACCATGCATTCATTACAACAAGATACTTACAGTATGTTCAAACTGAGCACTTCTTCCTCCATCAACAGTAGATATTGTCCATTGATCAGGCCACATGATACCTGTTGCTGATCCCTGACATAAAATGGGTTCCTAAATCACACAAGTTGGACCTTAATCGTTTTGTGAAATAATAAAAAACTTACAATTGTAAATGTGCTTCCCACTGTCATGACACCCTCTTCTTGGTTTCGATGATGATATACCAACGGTAAGCAATGAAATTCCTTTCCAATGCCATGGCCTGATAGCTCATCTGACACAGAGTATCCATTCTTTTCAGCAATGTCACTAATATAGCATTGGGAAAATCAGTCCCTCTCCTTTCCCATTCGTAGTTTCTATATTTTTACCATATCACTCTTCCAACTTCTTTTAATGGGACATTGGGCCCAGAAATGGCAATCGCTTTATCCAATGTTTCCTTTGTACATTCCACAAGCGCCTTTCCTCTATCATCGACATCGCCTACCATAAACGTGGCGGATGTATCCCCATGATAACCATCCAAATAAACCTAAAAAAAGAAAACATGAGGGGGCGATGGGCTTCATTTATAACACAAGAAACTTACGGTAATATCGATATTGATAAAATCACCGTCCTGTAAGGGTCTATCGTCCGGTATACCATGTGCAATCACATTATTGATAGAAGTACATATACTCTTTGGAAACCCCATGTAGTTTAACGGCGAAGGGTATGCGTTTTTTTTAATAATCGCCTCGTGCAGCACGGCGTCAATTTCGTTTGTTGTGACGTGGGGTTTGCACAGCGTCGAGCCGAGCGCAAGCACCTCTCGCGCAAGCTGACATGCCTTGCGCATGCCGAGCATGTCGGTCTCGGAATGCACAGGCACATGGGAATCCCACACGGAGGATTCACCGGTGGCTGCATAGGGCGGAAGCATAATGTGCGAGGGAACGGGACGACGGGTCATGTTGCGTACATTGATGGGTGCAAACGAAGCAGGTGCAAGGCGTTGAAAGGTGCCCCATTTGCTTGGTTTGTCGGGTTTTGTGCCGCGAGGTGTCGCATAAGCTGCCGTTGAGTGGAAGTGGCTCTTTTGACAGAGAGTTTTGGCTGGTCTAATAAAACGATTCATAAGAAAACAATAAACAACGATAGATATTTTTCTTTCTCCCTTGTGTGTTTTTCTTTTGGTTTTTGCTGACTTTTGATTGGCCAAAACATGACAACAAAAAAGTTTAAATTTCTGCAAAACTCTACTGGTTTTTTAGTTAGATTTCGCGGATTGTCACACTTGGTTGGTTTTTTAGCGTAACAATTTTGGCAAAATAGCAACCTTTATTCGTGTTTTTACAAAATAAATTTGGTCCATGTGCAAATATTTATTCGCGCGGGGGGAAAGGGTAAAGAGGAAACTTTGATATACATCATAAGCAAAGCGATATTAAAACACAATATACACTAATCTCAAATGAAAATGATTAAACCATTGAAGGCAACTGTCTATTTTAACCAAGTGGAGATCTTACTCATCCATACCAGCAAGTGATTTCCCATGTCCTCTTCTTTCACTGATGTATCTTGTCCTTTAATAAATCAATTAAACTATGACTGGAAAGAGTTTTACAAAGAGGGTGACGTGGACTGATATATTGTAGGAAAAAGTTTTTAAGATTTTATTTCATTCTACTTTCAAATACCTTCTTCTTTACCTCTGCCCTTGTTTTATTTGTAGGCACCTTTGTTAACAATGGCTGAAAGGGTGTTAAGGCAAAGAAAT
>VCJM01001605.1:88736-113435 GCA_024139495.1 Backusella sp. ASU-2019c | reverse complement strand
TTTTTTTGTAATCCAAACATATTTTCATTTGTATATCCTCCATCTCCTTGTTAAACCAAAAAAAAAGGAAATTATAAATAAATAAATAAATAAACAAACAAAATGCAATGCATACTTCAAATAAAAGAATCTTGATTTTGATTGATATATTTTTATTTATATAAGTGTTATTTTATTATTTGGTATTGCCTTTAAAATGGAGTCATTATATATTTTACAGGTCTTTATAAACGATGGAGGCCTTTATTCTGGGTGTCTGTTATCTACAAAATAAAAGCACTCAAATAGTATTGTAATAAAAGGATGTTTTGTTTTCGATATTAAAAAAGAAGAATGCTTCTGTAATGCTGACATGACTAAAGTATAGTTTATATATACTTATATAAATGCTCGTTCTAGACTAGAACTTGATTTTCGTATTCCACGAGTCAACATTGTGGATATTGTTTGTCTCCCTGTGTTTACCGTAATATGCAGGTACAATTCTACACAAAGACCAATACCATGACCGATTTATATTATTGGTATTCCATTAAGCCTTTTTTATTATTTATCATTATTAAGATAAATAGTAATCGGCCATTACTATGCATAGAGGTGCTCAATAGCACTATAAGAGCATTTTAAGTATCAGTCTAATATATTTTACCAAATACGCTTGAATATTGTCCTCTTTCGCTGTTTCTTTTTTCTTTTTCTTTCTTTTTTTATAAGACGTTACTGAACTTATATTTTATCACAGTTTGGCATAGAAATTAACATCATTTTGTCGGTGATGGAAATTGCACTTTCCTCAAAACCAACTTTGCATGATAATTGATTTTAAGCCACCAGAACCAGCGCGAGTGACTGTTAAGTATGACCGCTTATTGATTTTATTTTATTAGACTGGAGCAAAGAAAAGTTTAATTTCATCTTTGGTTTTAAACATATCAAAAAGGAGAATAAAATGGAAGACGACGACGGTATCTTGTTAAATATCAGCACCTCAACTAGTGCTCCCAAACCGAAGCCCAAACAAAAACCAAGACCAGCAAACAATAATAAGACTAGCACTACCGAGAAAGTGACACCAACCACAGAACCAGCTGTTCCTGCAACTGGGGAAGAAGAGCCAGCTACTGGCCTTGCTCCTGGTACAAAAGTTCTTCATGGCAAAGCGCAGATCGCTTCGTCTCTTTTTTCGTCTAATCCCCAAATTCCTACCTTATATACCAAAAAACGAATCAATCACAGCGATGAGGCAAGTAATGCTGCTCTTGCCGGATCAAATAGTTTCACTAGTCTCGGCATTGAACCTGATCTGGCCAATCTTCTCGAGCAAAAGATGAATGTTTCAGCTCCAACAAATGTACAAGCAAAGGCAATTCCTATTTTGCTGGGACCAAGCGGAAAAACAAGCAAGCCCGATGTTGATGTTGTTGTCCAAGCGCAAACCGGCTCCGGAAAGACCTTGACATATCTTTTACCTATTGTAAACCGTTTAATTGCAGCATCAACCTCTAAAAGAACCGAAAGTAACGCTTTTGGAGATCGCATGATTGGAACCGTTGCTATTATATTGACACCTACTCGCGAATTAGCACAGCAAGTCCTCAGTGTGTTGACTCAACTAGTCAATCTCCCAAGACCAAAGGATGAAAATGTTAAAAGAACTCATTGGATTGTGCCTGGTATTGTAATTGGTGGCGACTCGAAGGCTAAAGAAAAGGCTCGCTTAAGAAAAGGTGTAAATATTCTGCTAAGTACCCCAGGCCGCTTGTTAGATCATTTGGAAAACACAAAGAGTTTCGAAGTTCAGAATTTAAAGTGGTTAGTCTTGGATGAGGCCGATCGACTTTTGGATTTGGGATTCGAGGAAACGCTAAAGAAGATCATGACACTTATTGGCGAACGTACCAAGAATGGCGGCTCACCTAAATATAAAAACATGATGGCCGAAACCATCTTTTGGCCAAAGAAACGACAAACTGTTTTATGTTCAGCAACTCTAAGAGACGACGTTAAAGAATTGGCCGGTTGGTCGCTCGAAAATCCAACATTTGTCAGTGGAACTGAGGCGAGACGCGATGCGTCCAGTATTTTGAAAACCGACCAGCATGACGAAGAAATGAAGTTCTCGACGCCAAATCAGCTTAAACAATCGTACGCTATTGTTCCTGCCAAATTAAGGTTGATCACACTGCTGGCTCTAATCCGATCCTGCTTCTACGATAAGCGTCAAAAGAAACGCTTAAACAGCAAAGTAATCGTTTTCTTTTCATGTTGTGACTCGGTTGATTACCATTATAACTTATTTGCCAATGCCGGAAAACCCGTTGTTGACGAGGACACTGATATGGAAGACGAGGATGATGATGAGGAAACTAAAATGATGAAGGACACTTTAAAAAAGATTACTGGAAAGGAAGAATCAAAGAGAATACATAAACAGGTCATTGGTAGAAATAAAAACTCTAAAAAACAAGGAGCAGAGGGTACCCAAAAGAAGGAACCTGAGGAAGTAAGCCAGATCAGTACTTTACTCAACGAGAAACCCGTTTTCCGCCTACATGGTGATTTAAATCAGCAAATTCGTTCAAAGACTTTTGTTGAATTCAGTCAAGCCAAATCAGGTGTATTGTTCTGTACTGATGTAGCAGCTCGTGGGTTAGATTTGCCAAACGTAGATCGTATTATTCAGTATGATGTCCCTACGGATTTGAAGGACTATGTTCATCGTGTGGGTCGTACAGCTCGTCTTGGTAAGGCTGGTGAAGCTACATTATTCTTACTTCCCAGTGAAATGGAGTATCTTGATATTTTGAAGGCTCAAGACCTCTTTCCTGAATCCATCACAATGGAAACTATCCTAAAGAACCTTGCAGAGCAGCAAGATGATTTCCAAGGTCCCGCCCAAGAAATTCAAAACACTATAGAAAATTACACTCTATCTGATGAGGATGTAAGTACTTGACTATTGATTTGTATATTTGTTCTCCTGTATTAATTTTTCTTATTTTATTAGAATGTAATGTTAGCCCGTAAGGCTTTCTGGTCAACTGTCCGTGCTTATGCTACACACCCTTCAGCAGAAAAACACGTCTTCCATGTCAAGAAGCTTCACTTGGGTCACTTGGCAAAATCATTTTCATTGAGAGAGGCACCTTCTAATATCCACGAAAAAAGTAAAGGTAAAAAGAGAAAGGACGCCAAGAATGAACGCATGCCCGGTATGAACAAGTCCACAGGCAAAGATAGACCTTCTGGTCCACGCAAGAATATCAACAATCCTTTAAAACGAAACTTTGATCATGCAGGCGAATTTGCTATTGCCAGCTCCTCTACTTTTTCAGAAGGTCCAACTACGAAGAAAAAGAAGGTTTTCAACAAAAGGAAATAATTGAAAAAGACCTCATCTCCATATTTTTAAATAGTATATACACACATACACACATTAAATTTTTTTTATTAGACATTTTGTATTTTATGAATTAGTTGCAATCGTTTTCCACATGTAATAATAAAACATCTTCCCCAAGTTATTCATTTGCTCTTTTTCTGCTCCTTCAAATTCAGTGTTTGCAGTACGTTGCTCGCGGCTTACAAGCCACCCTTCAATTTCATGCTTTTGATTGACTTTAAGATGTATCATAAAATCCATATATCTGGCACTATAGAGTAATAAATGCCTATTTCCATTTTCGTAGAATTCGTTTGAGCTGTTACGAGTCATCTTGATAACTGTATTTAAAGCTTGATTCCAGTCCAATTTGATGACAAACAATTTGGCGATGCTTTTATCGGCAGTGGTGATGTCTATTCTATCAAATTCACCCATCAATATAACTAACTCTGGATGGTTGACTCCTTGTTGATTAGATAAATCCATTGAATACAATTTACTCCAGTCATGAACTCGTTTACTACGTACAATCACCTTCATATTGATAAATAATAGAAAAGTATAAGTATACATATATGTGTCATTATGGGAAAAAAAAAAAAAAGCAATACTTTACCTCAGACACAATGCTATCGATTTTCATTCTAGCTCCTGCTACAATATCCTTCATAGAATATCCTTCTTCTGGAAGTGAGGTATTATCCATGTTTCCGCCATTTACCCAACACGTTTTTGTCATAAACTCTGGAGAAGCTTGCCCCTGGAAGACAACAAGTATAAAATATTCGATGATCACTTTTTCGTTCTTTTTATCGTCAAATGGTAGAATTACCAATGTGTACTCCCAGTTATGGTTTTTGTCTATTGCATCATCTTGAAACGATAAATCGGAACTAGAAACAGCAGCAGCTAAAGAAACTCCATTGATGGGGATGTTATTAAGTCCATACCGAGGTGCGTTTTTAAGCAGATTTTCAAAGAAGCTACTGCCATCAATTTTGGATGATTCGAATTCATAAAATCCATGTACGATCCGGTCTTTACAGTAAGGAAACGTTTGTTGATTTAGTTGTGCAGTTCTCCTCAAAAAGTCAATTATGTTAAGCTCGGATGGGAGTACACTTGGGTTATCAAGCATCTTTTGGATATAACTTATTTGAAAGTCATACACAAACGAGTTGATGTGTATTATGAGTTTAAAGTGAGCCGAATTTTCTTCGAATCGTTTAAAGTTGAGTCGCTTCTTTTGTCGTGTTTCACGTTTAAATCTACTAAAATCCAAACGGCCATACTGACGATGTAGTGTGTAAAGTGTAACTGACACAAAAACACTAGTGAGACGTACTTCACATATGATCGATCCACCTTCGAAAACACGTAGTAGAAATGTAGCTGGACAATCTGCTGTGATTCGCTTTCCCAAGCTGAACTTTGACGAGCGCAAAGAATATTCGCCACCATCATTATCTGTCTTGGCAAAGTCGATAGGCTGCATATCAGCGCCCTCCAGATATTTTGAATACCTTGCCAACAATTCGTGGGCCATTGTTGTAAACCAATCAGTGATACGAGATTTCCCACTTTCTGTCAAGTTTGGCCACTCTTGTTCTGGATTACAAAAAACTAGTGGCGTTCGACAAAAGTGGAGTACACGAGAGGATCTCATGATGGTGGATACTTCAGGTCTTGAGAGCCGCTCAACTGTTTCGATACAGGTCTGTGGATCTCCATAGCGTTTTCTCCATTTGAGATATACCTTTAATGCTTTTCTATGGGCGGACTGGACTTTAGCTCTACTTAGAAATGCTTCCAAGAAAGGTTGACCATGTCTTCTGAGCACATCAAAATCTTTACTGCGCGATGAATCGGCTACAGAGTCGGTAATTGAATCCATCAGTGCGTGATCCAATTCTGCATTCTTTACTTGTGATTTCTGAAGTATTCGATCTATATTTTTCTCTTGTTCAGCTTGGCGTGAATTGGGAGATGCATCACCTGGCTTTGAGTTATCCATAAAGTCTCGTACTGGTGCTGTGGTTGGAAAAGCAATCATATCTTTGAAATCAAGAATACTTGCTGCCAGTGTTATAGTATTTCCTGTATTACGCCGTGTAGAAGTTCGTGATGATGGTGTAGCATCAACCTTTGGTGTGTCAAATGGACGAGATTTCTTACTCTTTGGTGATGTCAGATGTAAATGAGGTGTCGATGCAGAAAGATTTGAGCCAGTAATTGAATTAGAAGAGGACAACTTGGAGGATGGCTGGACCGAGGAAGCATAGCCTTCGATTATATTTTTGATAGGCTCTGTATGATGGAATAGTCCCATTTTTTGGTGCAATATATTGTCTAGAAGATCATTTCGTGCTTCTTGTCGTTTAACTACACTGAAAATACCATCAAAAAGTTCTTGGGAAATATGTTCAGACCAGTTGTATGTATAGATTGCAAGATGATGTACATCCAAAGTCATAATTAAAAAACAGTGCTTCTTCTCATCAATTTTTGGTCTCTTCAGATGAGTTGACGACCCTCTGGATTGGTCATCTATTCTTGGACGGCGATGACTAAAACTATTATCTGTATTGGCTGATTCACCTGAGCTTCTCCTTGAAGTAGGTTTTTGACTTTCTGGATCGCTTGCAATGCTAGATCTTCGATCTGATCCAAATGTATCAGATACATTACCCAGTTTCTCCACAAATTCATTTAGACCACTAATAGCCACCAAACGAATATTACTTTGAATTTTTTGACGCTGTCGGTACTGAAAGCCACGATAAAGCTCCCACTTGTTATTGCGGTTAACCTGCTCTCCACTCCATACACAATTTTCTAAAGGTGTCCATGCTACTGTAGGGCGGAAAGACTGATCTACTTTTCGAATTTCAGTATCCAGATAACGAACAAGATCATCCATATACCAAGGGGTTGTATTAATAACTTTGTCCATAGAACACACAGTAGGACTTTTTAGATCGGATGCTTTCTGCAATATGAATAAAACTGATTCTATAAACTTTTTCCTGAGAACGGTGCTTAGTCGTCCGCCACCTGGTTTTGCAGAAACCGCCTTTTGGAGAGCACCATCTTCAGAGAGGATGGCTCCTAAATCGATTGTGACCGTTTTCTCGATGAAATAATCACACAGACTTTGTTTATAACATTCATAAATATGCTGCATTAATGCATCACCGTCTACAGAACCTGTAATCCATGCATCAATCCAAATATGGTAATAGGTTGTTCCTTGGGTAGCCTCTCTAAACTCTTCCTCCAAACAATGTCGGATAGTGTCCGGATCAAAGTTCATGTCATAACTATTCTTCTTTTTCTTTTGATATGTTAAAACAGGTTTTCCAGTTTCGTCCATCAGTGTTAGGGTAATTCCTGCCAAGCCTTGACCAGCCGCCAATTCCAACGGAGTCGATGCACCAGGTAAACGTTTTGTACAATTATAGTAAAAAGAGAATACACCAAAAGGAATTTCGTGCGTGCCTTCCGAACTATTTTTAAAAGAGACTTTTAGCATTGGTTATTCACGAAATTAAAATAATTCCAACTTACTTGGATGATACCGTTAATTGTTGAACACTATTTGTGTTATTACTATTATTATAGAACTGGCGGTTATAATATTCTTTTACAACACTTGATACATATGGTCCTGTTAAGGATCTAATGTTATCTGCCAATAAGGATTGCTTGAAATATTGCAATAATGTATGTGGATTGTCTACCAAGCTAGGAATTCGTAAAATTTCACGGCGGGATGACGGTCTTTCTATAGGTAAAATAAACTCTACATCCTAGTAGATGATGCGATTATTCAGTACATAAGTGATAGATGTGTACAGTTTCAATACACTTACTGCATGTGTTGGCTTTGAAGTTGGGTTGCGTACAAAGAATTGTTGTATTTCATTTAATGTAATTTGGGAAATCAATCTATTTTCAATCAGATTGACAAACTCCTTTTCAATCCAAGAAGGCAAATCAATGCCATAGACCTCTAATACCAATTCACGTTTATCATTGCTGTTGCGAGTTCCGCTCGATCCACGCACTTGAGGAGAAGTAGAAGGCATACGATTCAGTTCACGTCTGGGTGCTATGTCCGTTAAACTTGGTGTCATGGGTTGATCTTCCTCGAGTTTCGATACCGGCGAGTTAAACACTGTGTTGGGAGAACCTAATCCATCATCTAATAGTACATCTTCAAAAATTTTACAGTACACAATGGAACTATCCCTTTCAATGACAAACATATTGGGTCGATTAATGACAGTAAACATCCGCAACACATCTCCTGCTAAAAATTTCAGTGCAACATTTGGTTGTAGGCGCCAATGAAGAGGAAAGCGTTTAGTATAGACAAGCGGACATGAGAACTGGCCCGGAATAAAGTGATTATTCGGTTCGATACCAAGAGCATTCGTTTTTGAGGCTGTACTATAAAATGCTGGTTTCTCATCACTAACTGTCTCCTCTTCTGATTCATCCTCATCAGAATACATTAGGTTTTGGTCATTTGGGTCAGGGATCTCCAAGTATTTACTACACATTCGGGTATCCTGCAAATAATTTAGGAGGGCCAATCGATTGGTACGCTGTTGGACTGTATTGATTTTTTCTCGAATAGGATCAATGATATTGTTGATAGAAGAAAAGAAGTGTACCTTGGAGTAAAAGTAAATTTGAATAAAATTTTCATGAGGAACCAGAATTAGCCAATAGAGAGGGCGTCTACTAAGTGGTGTATTGGAATCTGGGGTGGCCTTCGAAGCTCTAAACGTTTCTTCCCTCGAAATACTGATTCCTAAACCATCACAGAAACCATCGCTATTAAGATCTTCATCGATGTATACTTCATTTTCAATTAAAGGTGTTGTTGGAGTGTCTTGTGCAACTGGTGATCCACTATTTGAAAACGATATTTCATCACCTATGTTGTATCTTGAATCTTCTGAAACATAAAATCGATCTTGAAGTCTCTTGAGTTTATATTTTCTGTTTCCTTCACCTTCGCAATCCTTTTCGAGTTCATCCATGAAAATCAATCGGCTTTCGACATTATTTTTTACGAAATAAAGTGGCATTGTCATAGAGGTCTGGTAATCAACATAGGGCGTTGGATTGCTCAATTCCATTTCAATATGCTTTAGCGTTTCTACTGTTGTCGTTGGTGCTTTTAATAAGCCATGGATAGTTTCTTCAATAAGCAGCCAATGGATGCGGGAATTGATCTCTGTTAATGCAACTTGTTGATCTGAACTAAGTGATAGAAAACAATCTGGCTGTGAATGTATCGGAAAAACAGGTTGGCCACTGAAATAAAGAAACGCGTTTAATTTGAGTAAATCGCATTCATCGCAAATAAAAAAAAAAACTTACATTGATGTGGTTAAAGTAGGGTCAGGAACGCTATATTCTTCAAGATCTGTGCGGACCATGTTCAAAAAAACCAAGTGTAAACTAACTTTATAGTCTTCATACTCTTCAGGATAAATGGTCGGTAAAGTAAAAACAGGTACTGATTTATCGGTTTCTCCTTCTTTTGAATAAACACATTCCAGCTTGACCAATAAAGGAGCCTGTGCATATGCTACAACATCTACCAACTGGGATATTCTATGATCTTCACCACTGGGACTTCTACTAAAAGGTGGTTTATAATAAAACAGGTTTGATCTGGAATCATTTTTTGTTTGAATAAGCTCAAAATACTGGTTGAAAATGGTATTAAACTTGTTTTGAATATTGTTTTCATGGGCATCTCTGAAACAAAAATAAATAAATAAATTATACAATCATTACAATTCAACTTTTTATAATAGCACATACCCTTCCATTGATTGTCGTGTAATGTGGATGAATTCAGTGATATCAATCTCCATAGTAGATTCATTACAAACTTCAAGCACCTTTGATAAATCTTCATCATCTACAATAAACCCTCTCATCAAGCATGCATAGAATGATTTAAGAAAGCTCTTTGAATAATAGCGAGCAACATCTTGAGCCACACGTAGCACTCGTTCTGACAATTGGGAATGAGCTTGACAAGTGTTTGATTGACCCTCAAATAATTTCGGTCTACGCATCAAACCTAAGCCGTCTGATTCATGTATTAAGTGTTCCATAGGTTGAATTGTAATATTGTAACCGTCTTCCATCATGTTTTGGAGTAAATTTGGATTGGTTTCATCAAAAGGTGTCGAAAAGATGACTTCATTCTTGGTAGGTTTCATTGGCTTCTGACGCACGCATTCAAACATAAAAATATCATAGTACTTGTTTTGCTCTATGGTACTGGCACAATCGTGAGCATCCTCTTCCTGTAATTTTAACAAGCCGTTGACCACAGATTCTAAGCTTGGAAATAGAATGACAACAAAGGACCTTGGATCGAACACTATGACAAAGCACCGCATGTTTCTTAAATCTCGGACCGTGGGAATGCCCTCCAATCTATCATTTCCGGACACTTTCCGGAATTCTTGTGTCAAGTTTTGCCAAAATATAGATCCCATTTCGTGATGAGACATCATTATTTCGCCGTTAGAGATGTAGTCCAAGGAACGCTCAATAAAATAATGGAGTAAACCGTAGTTTTGAAGTGCAACATGTAATTTTGACATTCCCTCCTTGTTATTGTTTAACAGAGCATCTGGTTTAACGCTATATAACCGTTGTCCATCTAGTGGTAGTCTTGGTAGTTGACCGACATCCAAATGTCTTCTTAAATAGCGATGCGTCTTTGGATGAACTCCTTTCGATCGAATGTTGGGTGTTGATTGACTAGAGTTGTCGCTATTTTCATGTATTTTTTCAACATCATCTATTAGAACCGGTATATTTACTGTTTGCGGCATTCTGTATCGAGGGGCTTGGAAAGAGGCTACCACAAATTTATTTGCTCGCAAAACTGATGAAACATCGAACATTTGTGGAAGCATCATAACCATCACTGCTTCTTCATCCAATCCATCGGTACGAGACTGTCCTCGTCGCTTTTCTTTAAAATCACCCACCCCTTTCGATCTTCCAATAGCATGAATTTGATCGAATGTAACAAGCTGAGAGATAGTTCGACGGTCAGGTTCAAAAGTCCAATTTTTAACGAGTGTACAAATGTCGATATTCGTGTTTCCGCTAGGTTCCATCCATAGCTCAGTCGTAATCTCTCCTGTCGTTGAATCTTTCCAAATAAAATACTGAATAGCACATACAGTTTTCTCTCCACTGTTATTTTTCTTATGTCCGATTTCTTGATAAAACTGTGCGCTGTCAGGTCGAGGTGAAATCAATTGATATCCCTATCAATCTTAACTTAGTTTTTTCTTCTTTAAAAAAAAAAATTGATAATACCTGATCTAATCTCACTTGACATAAAAATTGAAACGCCAGGTCATGTATAGGCATTACTTTATTTTCTTTGTGGTAAAAATCTTGGTAGTTGTCGGTTTGCCAACACCAAGTTGTATGCCGTAAATAATCCCTTACAATATATTCGCTAGTAAGCAATGAAGCCATCGGTAAGTACCATGTTTTGTTGCGATTATTCTGCTTCTTCGATAACTTTTCGGATGAGCGTGTCAATTCTGAATCATCTGGATCTGTTATGAAATGTTTCGGATCTCGCATTAAAAGCCTGGAAAAAGGGCGCTGACATATGATATTGTGATCTGGATTGGTATGTTCTGATACTTTTAATAAATGTGTAATATGGTCCACAATCTTTCTACGTAAAACTACTTCTGTGTTGAAAAATAAAAGGCGTATTGATACCAATCTTCCATATTCACGTCGAACACGCAGTTCACAAAAAGATGGTGGATAAGCCAAGGCTGTAGAGAAATAATCTTTAGTATGTTCCTCCGGTTGGCAGTTCGGACTAGTAGTAACTCTCTGGATAATTTTCACAAATGTACTCTCTCGACTTTCAAATGTTGCCCATTCTCTTAGGACCAATTTAAGTTGTTCCACGGCAGCTACTATTTCCTCCTCAACAATGGATATAAACTCTTGATTAAATGACGAAGCCAGCTTGGGTGACATGTATGGAGATATATTTCCAACCAAAATATCAATACAGCCCGGATCATACCAGCATCTTGTCCTTGATCTATATTCGCTGCTATCAATGCGTTCCCAAAAATCATGAAATGAATCAATAAAGGTTTTCTTTTTTGAAGAATCGGAAAGTGGTGGTTGGTTATCAGTCATTTCACCAGGTATAATACTCATCCAAAATTTATTTGGGAAACCAAGAACTGTTTTCAACGATTCATCTCCTTCGTAGATGTCGATTAAATATGCCTTCAGCTTTTCGATCTTTGAATATACCGGTGCTGTATAGCCTTCGCCAAAATGAAGAGAGCCGGTAACCATGTTCATCATTTGAGCTCGTCTTTTAAAGACATCCCAATTCTGTAACATGTGAGCAAAGCCTGCATCAGTTCTGACAAATATCTCTGCTCTTGGGGCTTTTCCTCTAGAAAAAATACCGCATGACATCAGTAAGGCTTCGTTGTTACATTTGTTTGTGGATCCAATAACGGCAGGTAACCAGGTTGCCCGTATTCGATATTCAATAGTGATGTTTGGTTGCCACCTTAGTACCATTATTATTTGGATTCGTTCTTTCCTCACAGCAGCCAGATCCACAGCTTCCAAATTATCGATGCCTGGATCGACATAATGTGACCCACTACCATCATCGAATGTCACTGATTGAATAATAAACCCTTCTCGAGATCGTGCAGCGATTATGTGTGAAAACTCTGTAGGAAGAGGATAATCTCGATATTTCAATAAACGCCATTCTCCATCTGGTGGTTTTGCATATGGATCCCACGGAAAGTTGAATCTAGTTCTATTTTCTGCAATGGAGCCATTCGATAATTCTCTCCGATTTGATGAATTGGATGCATCCTTTTCGTTCATTCTATCAGAATGATGTCTAGTTAAGGCTGTTTCTTTGAATAAAAACTGTCTATGGAACATGTTGGGTTTTGATATATGCTTTGCTTTGTCCACCGGTACAAACTGGATCACAGGATACTTTAGAGGCGCATCATTAGAAGATACTTCATCTAGATGGAAGGGGTTCGATTTTGTCATGCATTTTTCAGAGTAAGAAAATGATCCGCCTGTAGCACGAGCCAAGAATTGTAGAATTTCGGTATCTGGTACGAATCCAAAATTTCTACCGGGAATAAAGCTATTAGAAAACCCGATCTGTATAATATGGCATGTAATGTCCTCTTCTGCGAATTGACGAACAAATGTATTGTCGTGCACATTTGATTTCATAGCGCCATCTGTAACCAAAACTAACTGAGCTCTTCCATCCTTTGGTAGTAGCTTCATTGCAAAATGGCCAGCATGCAATATACGAGACAGGTTTGCGCCAGTTTTGCCCACACCCCACACTTCTTTTTTTGATGAATCAAATGAAGTATCGTTCTTTTGGAATAGATTTACTTCAGATGCTGACGTTGTTAGCTTTTTTTCCTTTGGACTATTATTTTCGCTTAGTAAAGGTGTTGAGTCGGCAGAATAGGCCTTCTTTTGTTTTGGATGAGACCGCGCATCCATTATTCCTCCTACATCACTTCCAACGTCCAAGTTGTAGCCAAGATCTGTACTGTGCCGTTTCATAAATTTACGGAATTGATTGGTATCCTGTTGAAATGCCAGAAATTCAGATCGTAATTTACGCATAATTGTGCCTACGTTGTTTGCATTTATAATGACATTTTGCATAAAAACCCGCATGGTTGGATGCTCAACAAGCATAGAAATGATATTTAAATTTGAACCAAACTGAGAACAGTCTGCCATGACAGTAAGACGTATTGTAGGTTGCATCTAGAAATAGCTGAGTTTAATTATACGAATCCGATGAAGCACGTTGTTTAAACAAGTCCTTACAATGACTTTTTCAGTTGGAGAAACCTGCATTGAAAATGGCTTGATGAGACCCTCTAATGAGTTTCGCAGGCTTTGTTGTCAAATTTATGTAGATAAGGTTAGCGTTACACATATTTGCAGAAAATTAGTTAAAAAAAACCTACGTTTGAAATACTTTTGATAACAAAATATCTGCACGAGTATTTCCAACAGTTGCCAGACTAGAACTGAGATCGATAATGTAAACCAGCCTATTCTCTTGTGATATTGTCAAAATAGTTGTTTTCGGTGTAATAACATATGTTTGATCTTTATGTTTGTTTATCTCTCTTGTAGGATCTAATCATTTGCATTTAGAAAACAAATTTGTAACACAAAAGAAAAATAACCTTTTTAATAATAACCTTGATTAATAGTAAAATCTGAGGACCAGATGCGTCTTTTATTCCTTGACAAGTATAAAACATCAGCGCCTTGGATCTTTCTCAGATATTATCAGTGTTTGGTCTTTAATATCATCTTATTCCATCACTATAATTTACCTCTCCTTCTTTACGAGCACAAGGCTGATAGAACATCCGCAAAAGCCATTGTGTATATTCGTTTTTGGTGCAGAGCTTCGAGTGCTTTAAAAATAGAACTGCCGTTTTTGCTTCGATAAGCTATATTTTTTGTTTCGTTAATAAAATAGCGAGATCACGAAAGGGTTAAACACACACCTTTAATTCTTCTTTAGGAGTTTCTTCCCGATCAATTTGGGAATTTTCTAATGAAGTGACATTGGACTTGTCCGACATGTCAACAACAGCTGTATAAATAAGAAAGAAAACAAAAACAAAAAACAAAGAAGAGAAAGCGAAATGACACGTCGGAAAAAGATTTTGGAAGCAAACCAAAGTGACTGTTTATATAAGAGTCATGCGGCTCTTATTAATAAAGGGTTTTTGAAACTCTTTTCAATACTCTCTTTCCCGTTATTTTATTTTTAATATTAACAAATAATTTAAAATGATCGATATTTCCTTAAAAAACATACCCAAACATGTAAATTCGTTTACTTATTGGTTACATATGAAATCTTATCAGTCATATTTTCTATTAGGTATTTACTCTGCCAACTGCAACTGATAGAAGACTCGCGCCCTTTTGGTCAACGGAGCTTCAATCTACCCAGTTTATGCTTCAGAGATATCACCAACCCTCAAATATGGTAGCAAAATCTCTCTTAAAAACAGTAACAAGCTTGTAATATTTATACAATAATAGCAAACTAATGAGTACTGAATGACGAAAACATGTTATTACCATTTTAGGCTTGATGTAAAGCAACCACAATACCGCGTTATATTTCAAAGGGAAATGAATGCGATTTGCCTTGTTATCGCATCATGTGATTCTTACGAGTTAATCCAGCAAGCTTGGACACTAATCCAGCAAAATATTGTACCCGAATTAAATGATATGGAGGATCCATTTAGTAAAGAGGAATGGGTGATAGTTCAAATGAATGCCATAGTATCAGCTACAATAACAGGTTGATATTTTGGGGTTAAATATTTTGCCGAAAATGAACTAAACCAAAATATAGAAAAAGAAGCAGATGAGTTGGTGGAAGATCATACGATAAGAAACGCATCTCGATTATTTCGAGAGCGGTTTGATATACAAGAAAGGCTCGTTAATTGTAATATCTTTTATTTTCATTTTCATTTTCATTTTTGTTTTTGGGTAAAGTCATCTTAAATATAATATAAACGATAGATTATGCTTGCATGTGTAACGGAAGACAAGGTTGGATATACTTTACCGAAAACTATATGGCATTTTACTCGTACTTAATGGGGCTAGAAACAAAAATACCAATTGAATTGAAACAAGTTAAAGCCATCACTAAAGAGCTGCCCAAAAATAGACTGGACCAAAGTTTGCGTATAACCACCAAATCAGATGAAGAGGTATTGATTATATCATAGTACATTGCACCAAAATAGATGAACTGACCATTTCTTTTTATAAATAAAAGTATTCATTGAGTAATTTATTCAAGCGAGAAGAGGTAATATAGAAATTTGAATAGAAATAACAGGGTGCAACTCACTTATCATTTACTATTCCATTAATATAGATGTACCAGCTACTTTTACAGTTAACAAATCTCTCCATTAAGCGTGTATTAAAAAACTCTGATTCTCCTTCACTGACAAATAAACCTCCTGCTATCATCACTGAAGCACTTGCATGTCAAACAAAGAACAATTCCTATGCATTAAAGAGTATTCTTGAAAAGCAAAAATGCAACCAAGATCTACAACTTCAATTTCGGTTAAGTTATGAAGAAGAAATTCTTGACACGCTAGAGGTATCTTATTTTTATGAGAAGGAAGCAGATCCAGCCATTCGTGCATCATACCAAAAGGTCGAATTTCCTGGCACTTTTTATCAAACCACCCATTTTTTAATATTCCAATCTGATGAAAAGTTGTCGACTAGCGAGCAGCCTATCTGTAGTTTTGTCTTACCATTTTATTCTATTATTAAATGTGAAAAAGCAAAAGATAATACATTCGAATTCTTTACTTGGAAAGGGGCCAAGCGGGTAATTAAAGTAAAGGTAAAAAAAAAAAGAAAGAAAGAAAGAAAGAGATATGTATATGGAGTAATAATAATGAGTGAATATAACATTATCTGTTAGTCTGAAAGAACAGCGTACGCTGCATTTTGTGATATATTAAAGGAGGGATTGCGTCGAGATAAACCAGAGACAAAAAGATTATCAGAAAAATGTTTAGCGACATGCAAATCAGAAGACATTGTGTCGTCAGCGTCTAATGTACCTTGTGGACTTGGTGATATATTTGGTTATATAAGTGATATTGATCAGGCAAAAAATGATAAAAAAATCAATTCATGGAAATGGTATTTTAAAGGTACTTGGTTTTGGTTTCGTATGATTGTTGGTGACACAATAATAACATCATTATCTTTTAAATTTACAGAAAATGAGCGTAATTTAACTTTGATAAGGCAACCTGCCTTTGCTAGAATGATCAGATCTGGCATTCCGAATATACTCAGAGGTGAAATATGGGAACTTTGTTCTGGCTCTATGTTTCTTCGCTTCAGGAATGCCAATCTTTATGAAGATATATTAGAGCTCCATAAAGATCAAGCCTGCCCATTTTTGCGCGAAATTGAGAAGGATCTGCATCGTTCTCTGCCTGAATATGAGGCCTATCAGAATGAAAAGGGTATAGAAAGACTCCGAAGAGTTTTGGTAGCTTATGCTTGGAAAAACCCTGAAATTGGATATTGCCAAGCCATGAATATTATCACTTCAGCAATGCTAATGTAACATACTTTTTATTTACAGTGAATAATTTGAACTGACTCATTTGTTATACTTAGTTTCATGACAGAGGAACAGGTGTTTTGGATATTAAATTCACTTGTTGATCAATTATGCCCTGGATATTACAGGTAGTTTAAATATTCAAGAAGATGATCTACTTTTAATCATCTAAGACCTTTATTGGATGAATAGTTCGTCAATGTACGGCGTTTTATTAGATCAAATTGTACTTAAAGAAATTGTAAAGGATGCATTGCCTGAAATTCATAATCATTTGGAAGTGCAAGATATGCGTCTTGAAGTAGCTTCACTTCCTTGGTTTTTAACGTTATTTGTCAATTCGATACCACTTCAGTATGCATTTCGAATTATTGACTGTTTTTTCTTGGAAGGGCCGAAAGTTCTCTTTCAAATAACGTGAGTGTTTATTATTTATATACAGCTAATGGTTCTTAACACTTTTTGTACATAGGCTAGGTTTGTATACTATACGTTAGAAGGCGAAAATAAAATTTAACTCACTGTAACATATGTCAATAGCAATTTTATACCTCAATAAATCTTCAATATTAGAAACAGAAGATGACTCTGAGTTATTGGTTATTTCAGGAAACTATTTCCGTTCAATAAATACCGCTTCTAGTGAAGAGGCAGACAAGGTAACTACAATATATAGTAATTTAGTGATTTCTGATTGTAAATATAAACATTTTACTATAGATGGTCAAGGATCTTTTAAGAATTGCGGTAAAGACTTAAAAATGGCTACGACAAAATATTATTTGGCTTTGTTATTTACAATAATTTTGCTTTATTCTATACAAAAAAAAAACAGCTTAGCAATTTTGGATATATTAGTTCAGATACCATTATTGAATCCAGAAAAAAGAATGAACTAAAGATTGTAGAAAACGCTGAATCAATTACCAAGAGAAACACTTTAAACCGACTAAAGAATCAAGCAAGCTTTACACAAGAAGAAGTATCTGTTCTTTATGATCACTTCTTCAATGCACTTTACTATACACAAAATGATCAGTCAGCTCAAGCTATGGGAATTCCTGCTTTTAAGGTTTTACTGAAGAGTCTAACATATTGGTACAATGATCAAAATCCGAACGTAATTGAATTCGGAGAACGCTTATTTCAATACTTCAAAACTGAAAAAGGAATTTACTTTTCCCAATTTGTACATAAACTGGAAAGTTTAATCCATGGGGTTCGTATTGAAGTTTGGTAAAAAAAAAAGGGGGGGGATATTTTTAACGAGCAATATATAAAATTTAGGATGATTTGGATCAAGCCAGTCTTTTCTTTTCATTTTATGATATTAAGGCGTCAAATGTCATAACCGGAAGTAGTATTAGTGATATGCTTGTCGACATTTATTGGATATTTTATGCGTCTAGTACTCAAGAAATAGCGTGGGATCTCATTAAAGCCTTTGCTTTGTCATGCACTCCCAACTCAAAAGAGATTCAAAGAAGACTAGCATATGCCTTTGAAACAGAAAATTCAGACCAGATAGAGGAAGTCAGGCAGATTTTGAAGGATGCTCAAGTATTTGAATTGACTTTGCCCAAATTTCAAGATATTGTGCTCCAAAATGATGCTGTTAAAGAATTCATTCACTCAACCTTTCCAAAAAGTTTTAAATTGGAAAAGCAACCTATCGAATCGCAAAAAAGTATGGGGCATGAGATATTCGAATCACTTTTAGAACAGGGTTGGAAGCTCACTTCTCAATTTACTCCCAAAACTATGTAATAAAATTATATACATTTGTTATTTATACATAAAGAACTCATTTAGTTTGAGATACTTTGCGACTGAAAGCATAAATCTGTTTCAATAATATGTAGTTGTGCCGGTTTTTTATTTTCTAAAATTGTATGAGAATCTAAAGAAGTGCTTCTATAGTTTAATATAAAAATGAAATTCACTTGAAGACTCTTAACCTGATGAAGTCTGTCTCAAGGATATACATCTCTATTTATGCTCAAAAAAAAAAGAAGAAAACTCCCAAATATAGAACTAACACATCTATTAGTTTCACATGATTCTTGTATATTCTGATAGCTTTTTTATTCTCAATGGGTGACTTTTACAATACGAACTCTTTCAAAAAATAGAGATATTTAAAAATACTTTGATAGATATAAAGGCATGTATGTTTTTTGTTATTATTATTTTTATTATTTAATGCAATTATTTTGACATCTTTTTATTTTCTGAAGTAAAGATTATTCGCATATCAAGCAAAGACCGTATATTTGATAGATAAGTACACACGCGTTTAAGCAACGACCTTCTTTGGTCTTCCTCTCTTGCGCTTTGGTAAGGAAGGATCCACTATTGGTTTAGGTTTTTTATTTAACTTTGGAGGTCTTCCGCGCTTGCGTTTAACAGGAGGCTTCGTTTTTAATTGGCTTAGTCTCTCACTAATCATCGTGGTCTGATACAAAAATACTTACTTCAGCATCAACCTTGATATTTACATCTTTTATTTCATTTCCTTTTTGATTTACTGTATCCTCTTGTGCATTGATACTTTGATGTTCGTCTTGTATATTTTTATCAGTAGCAGCCACCATTTTTCTTCGATAAAAAGAATAGCGAAAATAAAGGGGAATTAAAAAAAAAATATTTCTTTTTTTTTTAAAAAAAACAGTGATACAAATTGATTGGCTCTCAATCACGTTTTAAAGTAGTAGTATAAAGTTTTATTATTATTTTTAGTTTTGACCAAAGAATCGTGTTAAAACACTCAAGTAATGGGAGTTGATTGTGTCCTTTTCGTTTTGATACAATGTCATTAAGGAACCCATTGATAACATAAACATGAAGATGTCTCCGTGTGGTATACTTTTAACATATCCGTTTTTAAGCCATGTCTTCCACAATGATTCTAAGGCTCTGGGAAGACAGTATAATCCAAGTTCTATCCAACAGAAAAGTTAATTAAATCCCATAATTGATTTCCTATCTATATATTTACCTAATTGACGTCCTGGGGCTTCAATAAATACCATTGAACCAGCAACAGCACCAGTAGCTGCATAAATCCAAGGAACATCTCGTCCAATTAAACGACGTAGCCAGCACGGAGTAGATAATCCCATCGTGACATACATCGTGAGGAAAAGGGCCGATCGTACACAGGATAATGTAAACTTTTGCATTACGGATGATGGACTATTTCCCCGTATTAGTTGCCTTGTCTAAACTTTAATAATATTTATAGGTACTTACTCCTTTGCTAGTTTACCAGTGTTAAAGGCCAAAAGCATAATCTATTATGTAAGACCGTCAATCACACATTCTTTGCTTTTCCCCAAAGTAATATATAATTTATAGGATCCTTCTCCTTATATAAATATCAGTCATTACTTACCACGTTCAAAGGGACGTAAAGCTTAAGGGATCTAGCGAATTCATCTTTAAACAAGCCAAACTTGTCTGTTGTACAGTTTACATTAAGAGGATGTTGAATAGCGCACATGATATATTTGTGGAAAAGTCGGGAAGGAATGGTGCTTCCGACATTGGGGCTTACATGCTCCGAGATAAACTCACGGCTGGATATACCGGTAGGTATCATAATGTTTGCATTATCTTCGTTAAGCTGATGAACGGTCGTACCGACCAATTCTGCAACGCGTCCGGCCATACCGTGGTAATTTTTCTTGAAACCGGAGTGTGTTAATAAAAATTCGAGGTACGATTTGGGCAAAGTGTCTCCATTGAAAAGGAAAGCATAAATAATTTGTGCATTTGCAATCATCATGACGCCGACACCAGAAAAACGTTGAATAAAATGGGCCAAGCGGTCATCCCATCCCACCTTTCCGGGGTGTGCTTCCTTTCTATACATCTTCCAACGTTTCATTAACCAGGCACCATTAAACTGAAGAGCACGTGTGAATAAATAAAGCATGATTGACTGTCTTCTGCGTTTATCACGATCAATGGCAAGAGCCAATCCTGCAATACTTCCTGCTATGAATGCATTCAAACGATCCGACTCTTTGTCGCCTCGCTTTCTATAACGTCTTAATGCACACAATATGCCCTTGTAAGTGCTGATAAATGTACTGAGAAAAAGTGAAAAGAAGATGGTATCTCTACAAAGCGTTATAAAAAAATAATTATAAACAAATAAGTTAGAAGCATTTTCTTTTTATTCTTCTTTGTTTTAATTAAAAACTTACTTTCCAGCCATTTGTTTCAAAATTCCAGGTCTAAAAAGAGGAAGGTTAGAAATTATGGTATTCTACTGACTCAATCGTCCTTTTTTTTTTCTTTTTAAAAAGAAAATCCCCTTTTAGTATTATCTGCTTACCTCTTCATGAGCTTTCCTGTTAATAAAGCAGGCAAGATACCAATGAGATACTTGACTACAAAAGCAACCGTAAACGCCTTTAAAAAGCCTCTAGTACAATTCTGCGAACAAGTTTTTCCTTCGTGACGACATAATGTTGGTCTTTCTTTCTCTTTGGCTGTAATATCGATATTAAGTTGTCTCAAATTATGGCTAGAACATATAAAGCATCAATATCTTATTCGTTCTATAAAAGAAACAAATGCTTACCTGCTGAGACGCTTTAGTTTTTCTTGGAAGGAGTGAATAGAAGATAAAACAGCTTCTGTTTCTTTATTTGTCAAGAGTCTCGAGACAAGACGTGCTAAACTCTCGAGGAAGTTTTCATAGTAAGAAGCCGGAATATCTGGCATTCCTTCAACTGCTGACATTTTGGGTTGTTGTAAAAAATGAGTGAATGTAAGCAGAAACAAGCAAAAAGAAGAAGAGGAAAAAAAGATATTTTCTTAAATAGTTGTTGAGTTTCAAATCCTAAAAAAGAAAGTTGGGGATTACCCACATGATGTTTAAATCGAATTAATATTTTTCACAACCAATTTTAGCATGATTGCCCTTAGTCATAAAAACAAACAAAACTACCCCACTTTTACAGCCAAGAAAGTACTGACAAGCTTGTCTTGATTCACTTTATGTTACATTGCTTTTGCTTTTTGCTCGTTTTTATTACGTGATTTGCTTTAGTTCCTTTTAAAGTCTTCCTTTTCTTTGTTTCTTACATGGCTTGATTTCACATTGCTTGTGTTCAGAGTTAGACTGAGATTAAATCCATTTTATATTTTTTGTATGCTGGTGCTACCTTCTTTTCTTTAATAAAGATACACAGACTATCTATCGTTTGATGATAAAAAAGTATAATATGTTTAATATATTAATAGGAGTTTAACCTTGTTGTTAATTGAAGTTTAAATATTTTTTCCAAGTGCTTTTGTAACTCCAATCAATTTATTATAATTCCCATTTTCTGTTCCATGGTTTAGAAACATCTTTTGTTTCTTCTAACAAGTAATTTACCTGTATAAATAATAATTATGATAAAACTAGAAGTCGATTATAAAGAAGAAGGAAAGATGGTATAAAAATACTTAAAAGCCAGTGATTTTTTTTATCACTTTGGGATTAACAATAACACAAAAATAGTGATGTGCATATCTTTCCGCATTGAATCAAATGACTACACCTTATTCCTCTCATAAGATGACTGACAGGCGTCATGTTATAATAATATAACCCCATCTTTTTCTTACAGAAAGAAAAAGCCTTTATAAAGAATTTGGAGTACATTATAATGAGGTAACGAGAAAAAATTTTGTATATTGATCTCTATACATTATTACCTTTATCAAACCTTTCTAAACGTACAATATATCATTTGACATAAATGACAGGGATATGGTAATATTACAATAAAGTTGTAGATATAAATATCCTCTACTTAACCGTGGCTTGAGAGAAAGCCATCACCAATATTTAAGTCAGAAGCAACTGAAAATCCGTCTTTAACAAAATATATTTAGTTACATAACGCTTGGTCTTGTTCACTTTAGTAAACTAAATGAAAAAAAAAACTTAAATTTTATTTGGCATAAAAAATATTATAATGTGCTGCTATTGTGTCTTTGTCTTTTTAGAGGATTTCAATACTGTTCTAATGCCTTTAAAGACTAAATACAAAATAAAGCCAAACACAAACAAGACACTAGCAATGATTGCTCCTAGAATTGCAAAAAGATCGATGTTATGAGCCTTAATAAACGACATATTGCGGGATGCCTCGTAGCGGTGTGGCATCTTTCCACCAACGTGTGAAAATGCAACTTCCTCAACAACATCTGCTCCAATTTTGGCGCCATTTCTTGATTTAATCTGTGCAATAGCCTGCATTCGCTTCAAATTCTTTTCTACCTCACCATCCTCATCTACGACAACCTTTTTAATGATCTCAGCAGCTTCTGGAATGGTCATGGTTGCTCTTAATACACCTCCTGTTTTTGCTCTTTCAATCATTACCGAATTTCCGGGTTGATCTCCAAATACAGGGAAGAAAATCATTCTTACACCTTTATAAATAGCTTCAATACAAGATCCAAATCCACCATGTGATACAAATACTCGGGTAGAAGGATGGGATAATACAGCAAGTTGAGGAGCCCATTTGACAAAGCGTACATCAGAGTTTTTGTTTTCTAATAATTCTGCAACTGGATACGTTTTACCTGAGGCCGTGACAATATCTTGGGTCAAGCGATTATTTGCCATAGATCCTGCCCACATAATACCATCGAGATCACCTGCTTCATAAATTTCAAGCAGAGCTGTAAGAATAAGGTTGACTGTCTTTGGAGATGGCTTGGCATGCTGTCCAAATGAGACATATGCGACACGTTTATGACTATCCAGATATTTTAAAAGTTCAGCAGTTAAGGGTTCGTATTTTCTTGGGATAATTGGACCAACTTGTTCTACAAGAGGGCCCAATGGTCTTGCGGGAGTCATTCCAAAGTAGTTGTTGATGAGTTTGATAGAATCAGATGAATCTTCAGCAGGAGTAGATATTCCAGTAATGCCGAGATCTTTCTTTCTTTGAGACAACTCTTGAAACGATTCATAGAAACTCCAAATAATATTTGCGGGGAAGATAAACTTATCATAAAAGCGTTTGGAAAGACTAACGAATTCTGTGGTGTAATCATCCATCATAACACCATTGTTGTTGACATAAGGCGCGGAAGTATCTGCTAGCATGATTAATAACCGGAAAATATTTTAGATGGCCGCTTATTACGACATTTACCTGGTGTCAATCCTAAAGTACAGGTAATAATAAACGGAATATCAGCTGCCATAGCAGCATGTCTACATGTGTCTAAGAAAGAGTCGCAGATAACTGTATCAATCTTATTTGTTTTAAAATAGTCAATGAGAGCATAGTAGTCTATACACATTAATAGTGAAGGTGAGTATATCACTCTTTTTTTATATCATGCCAATACTCTACCCTTTTCCCAATCAGATGTTGCTCCTTTTATCACATCAGTAAACAAACTCAAAATATTATCTCTTTCTTCAATGGAATCATAAACCTCTTCTTTAATTTCTGGATCTGTGCCAAGGGAAACCGTATGTATTTTAGGATATCGCTTACCAAATCGAAGGCCATCATCCTTTTATATCAAGGGTATGAAAAACCGCCAAACATTAGTTATTATTTGAGGAATAAAAAAGTATTATTTTACCTTTGTAAGGAAAGTGACGTTGTGACCACGATCAGCAAGCTCATCTAGAATGGTGAGAACCCAGGTCGTATGTGAAGATCCTCCAATGGCACAAAAAAAGCCAATATTTTTGGGTTCAAAATAGGTCTCAGTGAGAGTTAGCAAGTTGTCCTTGTCTGCTAGAGAGAATTTTGACAATAGCAAAACACTTAGTGATAACAATAAATTGATTTTGAAACGCATTTTTTTTTCTATCAAAGTGGGAGGTTTTTTTTAAAGCAACGCGTTTTTATATCAATCCGCGGAAATCAATTGACAAAAGCATAAAGTTAAAGTTCAAGACGTTTGATTGGCTAGTGATGGTTTTCCTGTTATACCTGTATTTCTCTTGTTTCAAGAAAGAAACTAAATCAATTCAATGCTGAGTATACGATGCTTAATTAGTTAAATCACG
>VCJM01001605.1:21436-33341 GCA_024139495.1 Backusella sp. ASU-2019c | reverse complement strand
TTTTTTTTTACTACAGGATACCTTCATGATCGGCAAAAGCGGTAATTGAACTTTAGGCCACACCTTTTTTTTTTTTTGTTTATATTTTTTTGCTTTTTTCTTTTTTCAATAATAAACAGACCAGACATGTCTGTTCCACGCAAGCGCTTAAAAACTTTACACATCTCTTCATTTCCCAACACAGAAATGAAGAGAAAGTCGCTCTTATACACCGAAAACGATACCCGCTCATTCGTGTTTATGAACAACTCAAACCAGCCTACGTTGAATGGAAGAACTGTAAAACGAACCAACATTTGTAGAGTTGGCACTGCGGTTGGAAGTGTGTTTCTGGACATGACGGACAGCACACAAGACAAAATACAGGTTCTTCAAGCTATCGCCACACAGTTTCCTTCACGCATCGGTGTACTGACACACATCTTTGGAGATATGCGGGTCGCAGAGATCAATTTCGATATTGAAGATCCAGCACACAAAAGTATACTCGAAAAGGGTGTTGTCTTTGCAGACGAGTCCATCATCATCCCTTGTCGGGCATGCGAACAGGGATCGTTGGCCGTTCATCTTGGGCTGTCCAATTTACCGTTTACAACAGAAAAGAACCTTACAGATGGACTGTGCAAAAGCCTGTCTTTGTATGGAGACGTGCTCGATGTTGGCACGCTTGTAGAAGCCACCTCGGACACGTACATGTGCACTGGATACGCCATCCTCGATAGATCACGCAGGTCGGGTCAGTTTAAGCCCTTAACCCACGCAATACCATGGACAGGTGGCGGGACAAAAAATCACTTTTATGCGGTTTGGAGTGACATGGGAAGCTATTGTCCATGCTGTCATTCAGAAGAGCACACACTCGATGCGTGTCCAAAGGCGGATGATGATACGCTTATTACCTCTGACCATGCCATGAGTGAGAATGGGCTTCCGGAATATGTCGAGTATGCACGACAAAAGAAAAGAGAGTACATCAACCTGGTGGTGTCCGGCGAGGGGAATGTGACCACCACCATCAAGCTAAAGAGAGTCACGCCGCTCTACAAGTTGATGCATGCTTACTGTAAACAGCGCCAAAAGTCTCCTCAAAACGTGTGCTTCCTTTACCATGGCCAAGTCTTGGTGCATGATAAAACGCCAGAGGATATGCACATGGAGGAAGGCGACGCTATCCACTTTGTAGATAATCAGAGAAGGGGAGCATAAATACCCAAGTTTAATTACACCATATGATGATATATATATATATATATATATATACACTTGTACAAAGAAAGAAAGAAAAAAAGGATTATATCTTTATAAAATATATTTGATGATCAAACTACTGTTATTGTATTGATCTTAAAAAATAGGATACTATTATACTATCATTATTGTGATACTTTGTCTTATTTGCCAGTCTTGACATGTATACATATTCCCGTGCTTTTTGATATTGGGCTTTTGAATCAAAAATAGACGAGTGATAACAGTGTCCTATACTTTGCTCACCAGAATTGCGTGATAATAATAATAAAAAACCTTATTTTAGCCTTCTAACCAATCACAGCCATTTCAGCTGGCACACAGAGAGAAGAAAAAAAATATTCATTTATAAAAAAAAAAAATCTGCTTTTGAATCGACGTTTTCCTTTCCATCTTGAAAAAAATGAGTCCTATTGGTGTAAGCATCCATCCGTCCAAAAGTCTATAAAAAAGACTAACATTTTTGCATGAATTATAGACCATCAAGTCTTATCCCAACAACCCTCGCGTTGCTAAAGCTCAAATTGCTGTAAGTTGATTAGAAAAATGGAGATGCAACTGATAAGCTAATAAATTAATAAATAAATAGGCTGCTTACAATGGTTTAGAAATTGACTTTGAGCAATTCGATCTTGCCAAGAGAACTCCCGAGTTCTTTGCAAAGTTCCCCATGGGCAAGGTTCCCGTTTTCGAGTCTGCCGAGGTCAACTTGGCCGAATCCTCCGCCATTGGTTATTATGCTGCTGCTCTCAAGCCCGAAAGCGGTCTTTTGGGCAAGACGCCTGTTGACCAAGCCTTGATTATGCAGTGGGTGCTCTTTGCTGAGAATGAATTGACCGTCAACAGCTCCGGCTGGCTCTTGCCCTTGAGAGGCATCACCCCCTACTTGAAGCCCAACGTCGATGGTGCCGCCGAAAGATTCAAGAGAGCCCTCGGTGCCTTGAACACCGTCTTGCTCACAAAGACCTATATTGTCGGTCACGAAATCACCTATGCTGATATTGCCCTTGTCATCGCCCTTGTCCCTGCTTTCACTCTTGTCTTGGATAAGGCTACCCGCTCTGCTTTCAAGAACGTCGTCCGTTACTTCACCACCGTCACCGCCAAGCCCTTGTTCAGCAAGTTCCTTGGTGATGTCAAGCTCTGTGAGACTGCCTTGAAGTTCACTCCTCCCAAGAAGGAGAAGAAGGAGACCCCCAAGAAGGAAGCCGCTCCCAAGAAGGAAAAGAAGGAAGCTGCCCCCAAGGACGACGAGGAGGCTGAGGCCAAGCCCGCCCCCAAGCCCAAATCCAAGCTTGATCTCCTTCCTCCTTCCAAGTTCATCATGGATGCCTGGAAGCGTGAATACTCCAACAACGACACCGATGTTGCCATGAAGTGGTTCTGGGAGAACTTTGATCCCGAAGGTTACTCTATCTGGAAGGTCGACTACAAGTACAATGATGAATTGACCTTGACCTTCATGTCCAACAACTTGATTGGTGGTTTCTATGCTCGTCTTGAACGTGCCCACAAGTACGCTTTCGGTTCCATGCTTGTTCGTGGTAAGAACAGCGACAACACCATCTCCGGTATCTTTGTTGTGCGTGGCCAGGAAGTGCCTTTTGAAATCTATGATGCTGCTGATTACGAGTCTTACAACTTTGTCAAGATTGAGCCTTCCGACTATGAAGCCAAGAAGGATGAGATTTACAAGTTTATGGCTTGGGACTTTGAGGACTGCGTTGATGGTAAGGTCTTCAAGTAAAGGTGCCTGCCGATAATGCAATCATAAAAAATAATAAAATGGACGAAACACAAAACACGAAAGGAGGTTAGAGCGTGTTTGATCTAATCTCTCTTTCCTTTGTCTTATCTTATATATCAATTATTTTTACCATAAATAACAGCATGTACATCATGTGAGTTTATATATAATATACTTTTTTTTTTCTTTTTGAAAAAAAGAAAGCTTTTACGGTATCCCCGGCCAAGGATGATTTGCTCATAGTTGCAATTGTCTTGCCAGCCGAGAGGTTAAAACGATTATGTTTGGAACCAAGATTAAAAATGATCACTTATAGACCCAGTAATTTCTCAAGTTACATGATACAGGGACAGATACGTGATCGACATATATATACAAATTTTGAGTTTTTCGTTTCCATTTTCCCTTCTTTTTTCTTTTTTCTTTTTTTTTACTTTACTTTTATCATGACTATTAATAAAAAATGTCGTATTATACAAGTTATGCATAAACTGCCTATTGAACCAAGTTCATCAGCAGAATGGACTTCTCGTCATGGTCATGCTGCAATGTATTCAGGCATCGAGTCATTAAAAGATGAATGGGACATGTTGTATATTGGCTGGACTGGTCATCTTGTTAACGACGACCAGGTGTGCCAACAGCTTGAAAAGTACAACTGCATACCCGTGTTTCTAGACCAAGACAATATCAATGGCCATTATAAAGGTTATTGTAAAACATGTAAATATCAGTTCCCCAAAATGTAGTGAATTCCTATTGGCAAGGAAACTAAAAAAAAAAAATCCATCATAGTGCTTTGGCCGCTTTTTCATCACATCATATGGAACGATGCCACAGATGGACGTATCGAAAGGGCACAATGGAATCATTATGTGGATGTCAATCAAAAATATGTCGATTTAGTCATCAAACACTATACACCCGGAGATACCATTTGGATACATGACTATCATCTTTTATTGGCGCCTCAGATGCTACGTAGAAAGTTACCTAGAGCAAGAATTGGTCTTTTTGTCCATTCTCCATTTCCAAGTTCCGAAGTCTTTCGCTGTTTACCTAGTAAATGTCATAAAAGAGTAGCTATCATATAAAACTTGCTAAAAAAAAGTTTCAATCATTTTGTAGAACGTCAAGAGATTCTTAAAGGCATGTTGAGCGCAAATATGATTGGATTTCAGGTACATAAAGATGGGGGGTTATCTAACCGCTTATCTAATCTCTCTTTTTTTAGACGTATGGTAACGCTCGTCATTTCATTTCAACATCGACTCGTGTTTTAGGTTACGAGGCAACACCCGACGGTGTAGAATACGAAGGTCATTTTTGCCACATTGGCACCTTTCCCATTGGCATTGATACAGACGCAGTGGAACAAATACGACACAACCACCAAGTGGTCGCAAAGATTGGTGCAATCCAGGACATCTATTCAGATAAAAAGATTGTGGTTGCACGAGACAAGATTGATCTTATCCAAGGCGTTTTGCAGAAATTGGCAGCCTTTGAAAAGTTTCTGCTCGATTATCCGGAATGGCGAAACAAGGTGGTGCTGATCCAAGTCACAGATGATTCGTGTATTGAGACAAAGGATGAAAACAAAATTGCCGAAATGGTGGCTCATATTAATGGAAGTTATGGCTCGTTGGAGTTTACTCCCGTCTTGCATTATCACCATCAAATGCAAATGGATGAGTATTATGCTTTGCTCTCCACTGCTGATGCTGCCTTTATCACATCGGTTCGCGATGGTATGAACACTGCTAGTCTTGAGTATGTCATGTGCCAGCAGGAGAAGCATGGCTCGCTTATCGTGTCGGAACTCACAGGCACGGCTGGTTCAATGGGTTCGGCGTTATTGGTCAATCCATGGGATTATTCTGGGGTCGCTAGGGCGTTTCATGAGGCTTTGACCATGCCGGAAGAAGAGAAGCTAACAAGACACTTGGTATGCGCATATTGATTTGGTCAATGTAAAAGAGAGAGAGATTGATCTAAACCTTTTTTTAGCAATTATTGGCTCATGTCAAATCAAACACTTCCTCGTTCTGGGCCAATTCGTTTATCAAGGAGCTAATACGAGCATGTCTTTTATCAGAGAAAAGTAGCCACACTCCTCTTATCCCGTTGGACTATTTAAAAGACAAGTATAAAAAGTCAAAAAGACGTCTGCTATGCTTTGACTATGATGTAAGAAATTATTTTTTTTTTTGGAGAGGGGGATTATCTTTTTATTTATATCCATGTTTTAGGGAACGTTGATACCCATCAAAAAATGGAGCAAAACCTCAACACCCACCAAAGAGATTCTCAAGTATTTGAAAGTCATGTGCCAGGACCCACAAAACGAGGTATGGATAAATTCAGGTAGGGACGAGAGTACACTCTCACACTGGCTGGGTCACATCAAAAACCTAGGCATGAGTGCCGAGCACGGTTCATTTCTACGCTACCCAAACACCACAAAATGGATCAACCTGACGCAGCACCTTGACATGTCTTGGAAAAACGCGGTTCTCGAAATCTTCACCTACTATACGGAAAGAACCACAGGCAGCTTTATTGAGCACAAACGCTGTTCTCTCACATGGCATTATCGGTTGGCCGACCCCGAGTATGGTGCCTTTCAGGCAAAGGAATGTCAGAACCATTTGGAACAGGCCATTCTTTCAAAGCTCCCTGTTGAAGTGATTGTGGGTAAAAAGAACATCCAGGTACGTCCCACCATCATCAACAAGGGCCAGGTGCTGAAAAGATTATTGGTCTCTGCTGGTTCAGAACCCTTTGACTTTGTACTATGTTGTGGGGATGATAAAACGGATGAGGATATGTTTAAAATTCTTGCAAAATCAAATGATTTGAAACAGAGTCAGATTGTATCCATTCGTGTGGGTGATGAAAATGAAAAAACGTCGGCAGCTTGGCATTTACCTACAGTAGATCATGTCATTGATGCCTTGAAGGTGCTGGTGACTGAATAATCCCTGTCATTTTAAAATATTATCTCTGTTTTATATTATGTGAATAAATTATCTTGATATTTATTTTTTATATTATTATTACTATTCAAACAAATGAAAAAAAAAGAGAGAGAAACGAGATGGTTCGTATAAGTATGTATAAATATATTTTTTTTAAGAAACAGGAAGACCTTGAGGTTCAATCAGCAACTTCTCCAACCAGTAAAGGATGATTTCCAATAATTTACTCTTTGGTACCTGACCAGATGCAGCAGCTGCCAGAGCATGCTCCCAACCTGGTGGGGTTCCACTTCCTTCCATTAAAAAGGTTGACGTGACAATACCAAAGAAATAGATTAATACTGTATAGAGAGCAAAAGTAATGGTGTTTGTTACTATTTTATCATCTCTTCTAGACATTGTGTTGCGATTGGTATAGCTTATAGGTAATGTCAATTTACTTGAAGAAGACTAGATGGTTTTCGATTAATATATATATATACAACTCTCTCTCTCTCTCTCTCTCTCTCTCTTCTAATAGAATACCTCATGTAAATCCATGACTGCTCTCTTCTTTCTACTTGATTTATGACGCTGGCGCATACGGTTATGCGACCAAAAGTCATTGACGGCCGGTGGCGGTATATTCATTTCAACAGAAGTTGTATCGATGGGTAAGATGGTAGTTGGATTCAAATCTACGGGTATATCCACAGCAGGTAAATTCACAGCGGGTAAATTGAGGGCGGGTAAAATGGATGTATTATTCATAATGATGTTGTCAAAAGTCTTTAGAGATGTCTTTGACCGCAATTCTGCCAATTCATTGACAAGCGATCTGTTTTCCGTATCCAATGCGCGGCGCAAGTAATCCAATTCGTTCTTGACGCGATCTAAATCCTCTTTTGCTTCCGTGGCACGGTTTTTATAATAGTCCTTTTCATCTTGAACGGTTTTTAGGCGCTCTTGTGTAAACTATGATATCATTTTAGAATTTCGGATGTGTTTGATTTTGAATCACTTTGTTACCTCATCATTATCCAGTTCGCTATCCAGAGTCTAACAAAGATAACATTTACTTTTTTGTTAAGTATTTTCAATATGACACTTATTTTATATATACAATCCCATTTACCTTTGCTGATTTACTTGGTTCCATCACCATGACTTCGCCCTGATGCAATGCCTCATCCAAATCTAATTTTAGACTATCGATAATTTCCTTTAATTTTTCGTTTTCAGATTTTTGCTCTGCAAGCTGCTTATGTGCACTGGCCGACTGTTCCAACTCTTGCTCAAGATTCTCCTGCAATCCCATAAGCCTTTTTCTTTCATGACCGAGAAGCTGCACCTCACTTTGGAGATTATTGAGCAACTCTTCTGTGTTTTCGAGATCTGATTCTTTATCTCTTAAAAGTTCCTGCAATTTTTGGGTTTCGTCTATAAATAAACCAAAATGGGTAAACAAATAAATAAACAGTAAACCATGGTTACAAACTATTTTGGTAACTTACCACATTTATCATCAAACAACCGCTTGATGGATCGATACACTTGTTTTTGATCTGTTTCGGATTGTTGAACGCTTTGAATGTGGGTTTCCAGCTACACAGGAACATGTCAGTAACAAGATCATGAACTAAAAAAGTGTGACATCTTACAGTGCTGATTTGCTCCAAACTGTTCTTTTCTTTTGATTTATATTCCTGTATTTCTCGTCGTTGCTTAATCACCTCATTATTCATGTCGTCGACCTTGTTTTGTAAGTGTACAATCTTATCTTCATTATCACGTGCTAATGAAGCAAGACTTCGCTCCGATGATTTCAATCTTTGTGTAAGTTTAAGAGATCTTCTGTAATATCCTGCTAAATCCTTCTCTGAATACTAAATGATAAATGAAATGTTGAATGGTTTGCAATTATAAAAAGATAAGGCAAAATTCAGGTACGGCCTATTTTACCTCTTCTTCAACAGGTGGTTTTATCTGCTCTTTTATTGTTATCTAGACACAAAATTAAGTTCAACATATGAATTATCATGAGATATTATTCATTTTCTTCATTTACCTGCTGCTGTTGTTCTTGTTCTTTATGTTGCTGATCTTCCTGTTCTTCTTGCTGCTGTTGAGGCTGTTGCTGTTCCTCTTCATAATGTTCCTCTTGCTTTACTTCTTTTATATAAATATCGCTGTTCTTTATCTCTTGAGTGATCAAATTCCTCTCTTCCATCGATAAAGATGCAGCGGTTGAGGCTCTTCTTTTCCATTGTGTTGTCAAGGGTGGAGAAGTTCTTGGTCTCACCTGCAAGTCTGAAGAAGGACATGATATTGACGCGATGGGCGATGGAGGGAAGAGAAGCTTTAATAATTGCAAAATGTCATCAGCTGTCATTTCGAGATCGGGATTGCTAAGTGTGTAGGGCAAAATCACTTTCTTTTGTTCAGGTGTTAATAAAAGCACTTCCTGTGAATCCTCATATTGATCAATCAGCTTTAATAGATCCTTTGTGAATAAAACACCCCCTTGTGCATCAACCAACTTTTTAAATTGAAGCTTTAAAACCGCAAAAGGAATGGGTCGAATATTGGATGACTGCTGTTGATGTGGCGATAATAACATTGAAGCCTTTTCCTATAAAAGTAGTTTCAATCGAGATGATGAAACCAAGTTGAGTATGAAAAAGACAAAATAAAATAGACATGTATTTACCTCAATGGGTTCCATTTGCTATATAGTAGAAGGAGAAGAAGTGGAAGAAAGAAGAGGGTTATAAAACTGTTAGATATAGAAGAAAGAAAGGAATAATGATTATAAAGTATAAGCTGTTCTATTTTTTTTATTTGTACAATAGAGAATGTGCCCGTAAAAGGGAGAGTGACTTCTGATAATGTGTAACCACAAAAAAAGTGTATGGAAACAGTTTGGAATCAAAAAACCTTTTGTTGATGGAATTTCCTTTTTTGGAAATTACTTTGTCCTTTTTCTTCAAGACAAACCATCCTTCATCAGTTTGGTTCAGTAAAGACGTCAGCCTCAAGTTTTTCTATGAAGAAATATCTCGCTCTCTTTTGAGTCGCAAGTAACTAACACATCCTTAAAAAACTATGCTGGAGCTGAATTGATTTCGATACAACATATTGTATAAGTATGCACGCAATCATGAACCATCATTTCTTATGCTTATAACGGGTAAAAACCAACAAGATTTTTGTTTTAGAGTACTTGTACAAAAATACTCTTTTATTATATATACTCTTTATCTCTTGTAACTGAAATTATAGTGAACAACCTTATATCGACTCTAGGTATTATATTTTACTTTGTGTAGGTATTTATAAATAATGACCCTTTGCGGTTCGAAAGCACAAATAAAAATTTACAACGAATGGTAAACTCGGCATTTGTATAGTGTTAGTTTTATGCACATTAAGCCACCGTGTACTATATTGATGCATACTTGGAGACTTGATATGATGGAACCCGTCCGGATAAATATTACCCGGTTTTATCTGGCTAATCACATTGCACAATTCAAGCAAGGTCATCATGGAATAATGACACCTTTGAGAGCTCATAACTCAAGAACAACACAAAAGCGACACATGGCTCCAAGCCAAAAGTGCCATTAAAATTTTTCAAAGAAATGAAACAGTCACTTAGTTGAAGATTTTATTTTTTTTAGCATCTCGATCTCGATTTACAAGAGTTCCATAAATCGAGATTCCAAGACAAAACCTGAGGATCATGAAAATATTTTTTTTATTTAAACTGAATAGCACATTCGATTTTTTGAAGAATTTTAAAGGCACTTTTGGCTTGGAACTATGTGTCGCTTTTGTGTTGTTCTTGAGTTATGAGCTCTCAAAGGTGTCATTATTCTATGATGACCTTGCCTAATTAGGAACTTTAAATAAATATTCACTATGGCTGCTCCCAAGCAAATTTAGCAGGCCTTAAATATTTGCTTGGGAACAACCTATACCAAATGAATAAATGTCCTGGTCCTGGTCCTGGTCCTGAAAAAAAAATCAATGTAAACTTGAAACCTTACTAGTCATTGTATTTACACGATTGTATTTGTCTTGCCATTTATTGCAGCTATGTCTATTACGACAAGTATTGACTGTTGTATTTTTTTAGGTTGATTTTCTTGGTTTCTAATGAAAGCTAAACATTAACCGATCAATTACTACCATCGCTACATACTTAAGTACTTTAAGATTGGAAAATCCAACGTGGAATAAGAACACAAAAAAAATTCATCACAGTGTGATCAAATCAACTTGAATGAAAAACCAGGTTTTCACAGCAAAGATGCTCTTTTTGGCTGCGTTTCCTATTCGGTCAGGCATTAAATATTTTTTATGTAGAGAGTTTAAAGATACTTAAAAGGAATATAGTTCAGAACCAGAAAAACCCTTTCTTTATATGTTTTTAATCCCTTAAAATAACTACTACCATCGTTATCTCCTGATATTAGGCTACGTCGATCCATGTCGACTCATATCCGATTTGAAGGCTCATTAAAAACAATATAATTAATTCTCCCTTCATCATCTTCTCTCCATTATCCGTTAAACATAAGATATTTCACTGATTATATATCAAGAGACCAGCAACTCAGCGTCAACATTCCGAATCATTTAATGGGCTTGGTAAACGAAGACCAAGTTCGGCTGATCTCCTATCAACAGTAACAGCAACATCAGTATCAAACAACATGACCAGCCGCATGTTGTTGCAATCAAATAATTGTCATAAAGATGACTGTGGATCATAAGCTGTGAAATGTATCTACCCAGGACTATATCTTACTTTATGCATGGAACATGCGTGAAAGAGATCAAATTGCATATTACCAAAAAAATCAACTACACCGACTTAACCGGACGAATTCCACAATAATACCACCAACACGATCAGTGAGGCCACCAACATGGGCAGTAAAAGCGCCATTTATAATAATAATAGTAGCAGCAGTGATAATGATAAACCTAGTAATAACAATAACAACACTGGTAGTGGCAATAGTAGAAAGCTCTCTGCATCCTTTCTAAGGTCGTCTGCATCTAGTCTGTCACTTATGATTTCAAAACCAACGGCATCTGTAAAAACACGCCATTCCAATAGTGGGGCCTTTGCTCCAGCCTGCTTGATCATAATAGGACCTTTAAAAAACCATTCCAGTTATCTCAATAATAAGAAATCTACTGTGACTATTAGTGCTTCCTCAAGTACTCTATTTGAAGCAGCAGTGGCAAACACAGAAACGGAAAAATATGAACAAGTAAAAAACCAGGATTTACAATTACCGTCTTTGCAGCCGTCGGTATCGCCACCCTCTACTTCACCCCCTCCACAGGTCCGACAGGAGAAACTCTTGGAAAGGAAAAAAAAAAAAGTAGCGGGATGATCATACTAAACAAGGTATTACAGCAAATGAAAAGTTTTCGCTATAACAGCAAAAAAGCAGCATCAGCAAAAACGAAAACTAAGTGTAGTGACGATGGTTTATACTATAACTCCAGTAATACGAATAATAAAATTAACTATTTTTGTTTACCTTTGTAAATTAGGTTGAAAAGGCGGCATTCAATGATGAAACCAACTCACGAGGAACTGAATTGGATTATTGGGATCAACAAAACATTCAAGGAGAAAGGGGTGGAGGCAGCAAAACAAGATCAACAACAACAACAAGAACCTGTTACAATGGTTGTTACAAAAACATCCGTTGAATTACCAAAAATAGATGAGTGTTGCGTTGAAATCAAGATTGTGGTCTCTGCGAGGTTATCAATGAAAGGATATTAGCAACGATAAACCCAAGCCAATGGCAGTTCTGTATATCAATGGTAATGAGGTAAAGTAAAATAAAATAAGTTTTTACTTTTTTTAGCGATTTACTCCTTGTTTAATTAAACTTTGGTCAATAATATTTAGTGTCAG
>VCJM01001605.1:0-21426 GCA_024139495.1 Backusella sp. ASU-2019c | reverse complement strand
TTTTTTTTTTTTTTTTTTTTTTTTTTTTTTTTTTTTTTTTAGTTTTTGATTATGTTTCAATACTTTACAAAGTTTACGAGTTCTACTTTAAAATACACTTTATCTTATTTTCAAGGTATTTGTAGTTCTCAATTGATCAGCTTATGGCTTAATGATATGCAAGCAGGCATAGTGTGTGATAGATTCAACAATTGTTACTTCGATATACTAAAAAATTAGCAAAATATAGGATGCATTATTTAATGACCAGCTAAAGTCAGCACAGGAAATATTCAGTCGTTATGAAGATCAATCGCCATTTCACTCATTTGGTTTAGCAATGTTGACTTACACCATTGCAATGCTTGATTCTGACAAGAGCGACGAAGCCATTAACACAATTTCGAATGTTGAAGCTATTATAAAACGCCTTTTAAAGAAGAGAAAAAAAGAAGTAACAGTGCCCGATGATCAACAGCGAAATTCTCGAAAACGAAGAAAAGGCCAAGAAGAAGATAACATTGATTTGCATTTTGAGCTACTAAACGCCAATTGTATAGTCATGTCTGCTACACTTCAACTATTAAGGGCCAATTGGATTGATCACATAAAAGCAGCCTACGACTTTAGAAAGGCATTGTTGATCTACGAAAAGATATTTGAATCCACTCAGGGTGTTTCTGTAACTGAATATAAATCCGTATTTAACAACTCCAACCACTTTAGTAGTGTTACTACTAAAACAAATAACAATACTATTAAAATATCGAAACAACAAACATCCCCGTCTCCTCCTTCACCATCAACACAAGAAGAGAACCCATTTATATTTGACAACACATTAGAATCTGGTGCCTATTTTGGAATCGGTTTGTTTAGCTTAATATTTGCTTTATTACCTCCTAAAGGTAAACGATAATAATAAATCATAATAATAGTCGTGCATATAAACAAGAATACTAATTATGAGGCTACTTGTAATTAGTTGGTAAATTACTCAACAGCTTGGGGTTCAAGTCTTCTCGTTCAAATGCAATTTATTTTCTTGAAAAGGCATCAAATAGCCAAACCATGTATGCACCTCTTAGCGCAGTGGCTCTTTTATCATTCTATACGAACATCTCTCTCTATCTAGAACCACAACTTAATCACCTACTGTCATTTGAAGACGCAAGCCTAATTCTGGAAAGAATGAAGGAACACTATCCAAATGGTAAAATATGGTTCCTACTCGATAGTAAATTGAATCGATTGAAGGGTTATCCAAATGACTGCCTACATCTACTAAAAAAAGCAAAAAAACCGCCACCTTTAAAAGCCTCACCATCAATACCAATACCATCACCGCCTACGCCTATATCATCCAAGCATTCATCAGACGATACGTTCCAATATGATGAAGCTGATTATTTACAAGCGACCTCTATATCCCAATTGCCTCAATTCAGATGCTTGGTATTATATGATCTAGGATGGTAAGTAAATAAATATAGGTTAATTACTTTTGTTCATTTATGCAATTTATTTAATCTAAAAACAGGTCCTACATTTATGTCGGGGACTACTTCCAAGCATCAGAATCGTTCTTTTGTTTAGCCAGCCTTAGTAACTGGTCACGCATATTCTATCACTTTTTATCAACTTGCTGTATGGTAGCACAAGGAACGCATCAAAAGGCAGCTCTTGAAGTTCAGCAAATGCTAACCATGATAAATGACAAAAAAAGAATCGGACATAAGCTTTCTAGTAATGAGACTTATGCAGAAGGGAAGATCAGGAGCTGGTGTTCCGAGTCAAAACGACAGAATAAACCGCTTAAGGATATATTGGAGCATCTTGTAAATCCAATATGGGAGTTGGTGTATTTATGGAACGGCATCACTTATTGGGACCCTCAGGTACTTAAAGACACAATACAGGTCATTCAAAACAGACTATTGGATGAGAATACACAGGGTTCTTGTAATGGTAGCGATGATGGCCCTGATCTAGATGAGAGTCATACTTATAACGACACTAGCAAGGACAATGATAACAAAAATTGCAAGGATGGTATTAGTAGTGATGATTCAACCATGTTTCTTATTATGGGTGTCATTGAAAGAGATATCCGACATGATCATAAAAAAGCATTTGAATATTTTAACCGCATTCTTAGAAAACCAGATGAAGAAAGCAACTGGACACTGCCTTATGCAATGTTTGAAAATGCAGTGACACATTGTAAACAGAAGAAAGAATGCAGCAGCCTGACTTCAACGTGGATCTGTCGAGTAGAGGATTATTATCTTGACCATCCAGATGATATTGAATGGCATGCTCGAATGCAGCTACGCTGTCAGCTTTTATTAGAGTCTCAAATAATAAAATGCTGTTAATTTGTATTTTACTTTAAAAATATTATAAAATAAAAGAAAAAAAAAAGGGTTAAGCGACATTTATATAAACTTTTTGATGTCGAGAAAATCATTGTTCTATGTGGGTAGTGCGTGGAAAAATATCAAGAAAACTGATGTTTTCTGTTACATGTGAAATCAAGATCAAAAAATATTATTTGTCTTGATAATAATGAAATAGGAATGATAATTGTGATGATTTATATAATTTTTATTGAAAAAGAAATGCTTTTAATTGAGACTTTCAAAATGTCAAGTTTATTATTAAATGATCGAGTCAAAGGTCCTTTGAATGAAAAACACGCCATTACCAAGGAACCGTGTCATATTTTCCTTATATGGTTCTGATAAGAAATCATATGGCAAACAAAACATTACAGCTGCAGCGCATGTCATGCGCTTGAACAGTTGAAAAAAAGTACAGTTTTCTAATGTTTGCTTGAAATTCCTCAAGCTCATTATTACTCGAAATGGTGAGAAAGTCAAATTTAATAAAGATATAATTGGACATGTATTTATTGCAACTATCAAAAAATCACTAAAATAAAATAAAGTTTAAAAAGTGAAAATGACCTAGTTCTTGGATCAGCTTGTGTCAGGGATCTTGCAAGCTTTTAGCCATTTTATTTGCTTTGGTCTTCTCTCTAATGAAACTTTTGACCAATTAAAGGAAGGAGGGATTTCGGTGATTAATTCATCTTAATTATTAATGGATTCATCACCACCTTTTGATTATTAACAAAAAAAGAAAAAAAAAGAAAGATTTATATGAGACAAGAGTGGATTATAAGTTTTCCCAATTTGGTGCTGTTTATATTCCCTCGTCCTCAATGCTTTTCCCATCATCATAATTAAAATGAACGAATCAATTTCATCCTCTTTTTTTTCTTTTTTTTTTTTATCGAGTAGCATTACGTGAAATCATTTTTCTCTCTTTTTTTTTAGCAGATGAATAAACATAATGAGAATTCCAAGTGTTGCTATTTATTTTATTTTTTTTTGTTTTCTGCTCCTATTCCATTTTGCATGATGGAAAAATCGAAAGGTTACAGAAATGACGCATATAAGTATATCCTCATTGTTTTTTTTAAAAAATAAAAATGGGCAAAGTTCTATGAGGTCATCGGTAAAGTTTTTTACCATAATTGGAATAGCGTTTAAAATAATACGCGTTTTTTTTTATATATGATAGGGGAGATAATTTTATGTGAATGACTCTCAATGATTTCCTTATATGTTATTGTTTCTGGTTTCATCATTTTTAATTGGTTTTTCACATGTGATGTCTTTTCTTTTTTTTTTCTCTCTTTTTCTTATATAAAGCAGAACTTTTCTTCGTTTTGTTTAAACTATTTTATATTTTTCTACTACTTTTTTAGACAAATAAAAACTTTTCTTCACAAACAATACCAACAACTAAAATGCAAATCTTTGTAAAGACCCTTACCGGAAAAACCATCACACTTGAGGTGGAATCCTCTGACTCTATTGATAACGTCAAGCAAAAGATCCAAGACAAGGAAGGTATCCCTCCGGATCAGCAAAGACTTATTTTTGCTGGTAAACAATTAGAAGACGGCCGTACACTCTCTGATTACAACATTCAAAAGGAGAGCACCCTTCACCTCGTGCTTAGATTAAGAGGTGGTATGCAAATCTTTGTCAAGACCCTTACTGGAAAAACAATCACACTTGAAGTTGAATCATCCGATTCTATTGATAACGTTAAACAAAAAATTCAGGATAAGGAAGGTATCCCACCGGATCAGCAGCGTTTAATATTCGCTGGTAAGCAATTGGAGGATGGTCGTACACTTTCGGATTACAATATTCAGAAGGAGTCAACATTACATTTGGTATTACGTCTTAGAGGCGGTGCATCACCTGATGAAAAACCACAAAAGAAGAAAAGCAGATGTGCATTCACAAACTGTTCTGATAGACCGGTCAAGATCATTGGAGATTGCAGATATTGTCAGTCAAAATTCTGTGCCCGCCATCGTCTACCTGAAGCTCATGCATGTGAGAATCTTATGAACTGTAAACAGGCTGCCCATGAACGCAACAGCATGAAGTTATTAAGCGAACGCTGTGTTGCAAGCAAAGTATAGATATTTTGATCTTATTTTAAACTAAATTGTACATATATATTGTAAACCCTTTCCTATTCCCTATTCTTTCCCCTCTCTCCTTGATCAATAATAAAGAATTTCATAAACACATAAATTAGTTTTTTTACTTTTTACGTACGTAGCACGGGGATAGTTTTCGAGATGAGTAAAGCTGGATGTAGATATTTTCGATTTATGGATAGATCCGGAGATCTCTTTTTGAGAGACTTTCGTTGGTTTACAAATTGTTGCTTGTTTTGCGGATATCTTTTTTCAACGCCTTTGTCATCCCGCCTATATCGCTCCAAAATTAGAAATGATGTGACGAAATGGTTCGAAATGAGAACCAATCAAAAATACTTTGTGATAAAATCTGTCAAATAGTGTTATTAAACTTAATACCATCCTGTTGGTAAATATTTTGAGTCAATTTGTTTTCGTTTTTCGTTTTCCAACATTTCAATCCAGATCTTTCGTTTCAGATCTTACAAAAAAAAAAGAGGCTTATTTTAGAAAGTAAAGTAAATTAATAGAGCTGTTGCTGCGCCCTCAATAAAATGACTAAAAATAAAAATTAAAAGACAATATCGGTAATGTCCTTCTGTTACTACAGTTGAGGACCCTACATATAACCATTTTCCGGAATGTTCTCAGCTGGCGGTAAACTATATACTAAAAACTTTTGCTGCTCCTTTTAGTAAATGCTCACGTTTATCTACATCCGTGTTGTTCTTGATATTCTTCATCATGCATGAAACCCGTCGAGCCTTCTAACCAGTTTTCTTTATTTTGTAATGCCAAGAACTTTTTGATACACCCAAACTTCTCCATTATTAAAACATGACATCCATTGTGTAATCACTTTCTGGTCATATTATCTTTATTTTTTTATAGTACAGTTTGTTATCATATTCTTATTGGTGTCATTATTCTTTCTTTAACAAAAGATTATCCTGCAGAGTTCGCAATTTCGATCGCCAAATACTTCTTTTCTTTTTTGGTAATTCAATTGGTGGGGTGGAGGCATAAACGAATGAATTCACTTTAACAGGCTCTTCGTTTTGCTTGTGTTCTTTCTCCTCGACTTTCTCCTTAAAATTCTGTCGATCACGATTCTCTGATGAACGACTTTGCTTACTGTTCTCATCGTTGACTTCTGTCTTTTCAATCTAATTCACGCAAACATATAAGTAAAAATACGAGTATCAATTAAATATAATTACCTTGATTATTGGTACTATTACATTGCTATTGCTATTATTGGATGTATAGTATTCACTATCTTCATTATCCTCACTATAGTTAGTTGCTATTTTTGCTGATGCTGCTTTTTTGCTATTATAGCGAAAACTTTTCATTCGCTGTAACACCTTGTTTGCCATGATCATCCCGCTACTTTTTTTCCTTTCCAAGAGTTTCTCCTGTCGGGCCCGTGGAGGGGGTGAAGTAGAGGATGACGATACTGATGGCTGCAAAGATGGCAATTGTAATGGGTGTAAATACTGGTTCTTTACTTCTTCATATTCTTCCGTTTCTGTGCTTGTCACTGCTGTTTCGAATAGAGTACTTGAAGAAACGTCAACAATTACAGTAGATTTCTTATTATTGAGGTAACTGGAATGGTTTGTTGAAGGCCCTGCTATATGATCAAGAGGGTTGGAGCAAAAGGTGGCACTATCAGAATGGCGTGTCTTTACAGCTGTCGTTCGTTTTGGAATCATAAGCGACAGACTAGATGCAGACGACCTTAGAAAGGATGCAGAAAGCTTTCTACTATTTCCATTACCAGGTTGACCACTATCAATGCTGTTACTATTATTATTTCTACTATTATTATTATAAATGACGCTTTTACTGCTCATGTTGGTGGCATCGTTGTGGACTTCGTCTGGCTGAGTCGGTGTAGTTGATTTTTTTTGGTAATATGCAATCTGATCTCTTTCACGCATGTTCCATGCACGAAGTGAGAGATAGTCCTGGGTCGATACATCTCGCAGCTTATGATCCACAGTCATTTTTACGGCATTCATTTGATTGCTTCTGAATTGCAAAGACATGCGACTGATCCTGTTGTTTGATACTGATGTTGCTGTTACTGTTGAAAGGAGGTCAGCCGAACTTGGCCGTCGCTTACCAAGCCCATTAAATGATTCAGAATGTTGGCGCTGAGTTGCTGATCTCTTAATATTAGTATAATCGGCAGAATATCTTTTGTTTGATGGACAATGAAGAGAAGATGATGAAGGGGGAATTAATGATATTGTTTTTAATGAGTCCTCGAATTGGATATGAGTCGACATGGATCGACGTAGCCTAATGTCAGGAGGTAAAGATGATGGCGATGATAATGATATTGATGACGATGTTGATGCTGATGTTGATGTTAATTTTTTATTACAATCATTTGAAAATGATTTCGAAGGTCGGATTTCTCGGTGGCCTCTTGATTCCAAGCTTTTGGATCCAATACCAGACAATGAAGAAACAATAAAATCTTCTGGAGAAAAGCTGCTATTATTGCTGTCTCGAGGTTTTTCTTTTGCTTCATGGATTGCTTTTTGTAACTTGCATGTCCATAGTTGTTTTTCTTGTCCACAGGTGGCTGTAAATATAAATGTATGTTTCCGACACTTGACAATAAATGAATTTTCTCTTTGTCCTATCGTAGAAATAACAGTATTAATTAAACCTAATTAATGATATGTGTTTTTGCTGTTGTTACTCTTATTATAGTTTATTTTTTATTTCAGTGTAAGCATACCTGGGATATCATTCAGATCTTCAAACTCAGTTAAACGTAAAGGAAACCAGTGTTTTGGTTCATATGAATTATGCTTTTTGGGTCTAACCATGATAAAATAAGTAGCAAATAGAAAGCAACCAAGGTATCTCGGCTTTGCCATACTGGAGCCTAAAGCAGAATAGGTAACTTCTATAGCACCTGCAATTAATATATGATTCAACTTCTGCAACTGATTCTTCGTTATCCGCCAATCACTTTCAATTCGCTCTATAAATCTATCAGTACGCTCCTTCATATCATGCTCATGTTTGCGGCGATCAATATCAGATACAATTTCTTGCATCTCATCCAAAACTGAATTCCAAAGTTCATATTCGGTCGTTCGGGTAGAACTGTAACGAATGATTTCTTTTATAAGTAATTGGTATCGACATATTCTCTGTACAGGCTTGTTTGGTTTTTATTATTTAAAGAAAAAAAAAAAAAGTTTTAAAAACAAGAATGTGAAGCAACATTCATTATTTATCCTACCTTGATTAGATAATCTTCAAATTGTAAACGCTTTGCGGACTGCTGCCGATAATGTAAGAAAATATCATTTGATAAGTTGAACGGAATCGAATTTGAATCCAGGACTACACACTCTTTTAAAAAACCAGCCCATTCGGGTCTTTCTCTGTACTTTGAACATAATGACCATGCTTCTGCGTGCTTATCACAATAAGTTGTATATAATTTAAAATTTTCCATCTAGTTCCATTGAATATATATAATTTACATATTGTGAATAACATGCCATATCACTTGCTATGGATTATACGCACAGATCATGCACGTGATCCGAATATGACATTTTACCTGATCAAGAAAGGTTTGGGCAATGCAGGACCAATTATTCCATAACGAGGTGGTATCAAAAGTAATAATAAACTGCTTATGGAATCCAAGAATATCATGGGCATTTCTGATAATAATCTGTCTATGGTTTTGGGAAATCCAAGTTTGGCGAGAAAGTACTTTTAGACATATCTACTTTTGTTGTAATAAATAATTAGTTAATATATGTGTGTACAATGGATTTGTTCGCTAGCCAGTTGATATGTGCGAATATATAAAAAAAAAAAATTAAGGAGGTAATAAAAACAATCCAAAAATAATAAAAATAACGACAATAACGATAATAATAATAAATAAATAAATAAATATTACCTCAACTAAATGACTAAGATCTTGTACATAATCACGCTCAGTTTGCAGTAATTCTTCTATCGCATGAACCTTTTTACCCCTTGATTTCTCATTATCCTCACATGTTGGTGATAATGCAGCTGTTGTATCGTTTGGTGTTGTACAAATAGTAGAAGACGAATTATGCCCCTCCTCTTCGAACGAAGAACAGCAGCACGAGCAATATGATTCGGAAATTGGTGATTCTTGTTGGTGTTGCTTATTATCTTGACTAGAAATTGAAGAAGTCCGTCGATATTCGGTGACATGTGGATATGAATGAATAGCAGTTGTTACGTCCATAGATTAGTAATATAATTATTCTTGACCGTTCGCTTTTTGACAAAAAAAAAAGGTTGACCAGACTTTTTTTTTTTTACTCTCGCGTTTTTTCTTTTCTTCACTCTAAATTTTTAATAAAGAACAAAAGCTTCTCGATTCTTGCTGGATTTTCTTTACACTCTCTTTTTACAATATAAAAAAGAAAGTATAAGTTTAAAACGTCTCTCTTTTTCTTTTGCTTTATACGTGCTTTGTTTTATACAAAAATAGGAAATTACACACAAATACAAAAAGGAATAAAAATGAAAAAAGGGGGGAAAGGAAAGAAAGAAACAAATAAGAGAAAAGAAAAAATATTATTTATATTAATGTAAACACTTCGTTATATATGTTCTTTTTCTATATATAAATCCATACTACTGTTTATTTTCCCTTCCTCCTCATTCCTGTCCTTTTTAGGTAATTTTTTTTTTTTGCGTAAAAAAATATATGTGAAAGTTTTGCCAAGATGCAAACAAATTGATACAGAAACATGTCTTTTTTCCTTTAAGTTTACTTTATTGTTTTTATACAACTACATTGGTAAAATAAAATATATTGATCTCATAAGTACAGTGTTGAAATGTTATGTATCTCATTTAGTAATAAGAAAAACTGTACTACAAAATTGAAGAATGATGATGATCAAAGCAAAATGTGTAAAAAAAAACTAGGATACAATAAATACCACTTAAAATGTGATATTAAATCATCTAGCATTGGTATAAGTCTTATAACTACTTACCATAATTGACATGTAAAAGGAACATTATTATTGAAACTTGTTCTGCAAAAGCAAAGAAAAATGTCTGTCTTTTTTTTTCTTGATACACCATGCTTTTTATTTTCCTGAGCTTCTTCTTTATTCCATACTAGGAATAACATGTCAATTTGTACCACTTTTTTTTTTAGTTTGATATACCTTCTCTTTGTGATAGGCTATGAGCCGGTAACTGAGATATATGTCTGTTAAGACATTATTTATTTTTAGAATAGAATTAAAGGTAAGACGAGTTCGTCTTGAAAATGGTACTTTTTCTTTTTCTCCAATTGAAAGAATAATGAGAAAAGCACCTACTCTGCATTGTACCTTGAGTGTAAGATTTCTAATCAGCCTTTGGATTAATTGATTTTGTTTTACTGTATTGTTAATATAAACAATGGCTATAATGGGTAAAAGAAACTTTAATTTTATAGGTAAACACCAGACTGGATATGCTATTTATATCCTTTTCTGAATAAAAAAACTAAGCATTTAACTTTAATGAGTAAAGAGCATTACTTTTTATCATCATTACGATAAAAAACATATTAAAAAGCATCATGTATTATGTAAATCTATTACTTTAATACGGTGGTTAACTCTGACCATTTCTCAGGTTATGATTAATTGATAAAACCAGGTGATTGGCGATCCAGAAAAAAGAAATCCTAATCTATCTTTTAATGTATGTACGGGATTACTAATGACGTTGAATGCATGAACATAAGTTTATTCATGCAATTCATTCTTCCTTAACTTGACTCTTTATCTTAAGTAGTGTTTATTTATCGCTGTTTGATTAAGCAACACTTACAACACCTTCATATTAACTTTAGATTCATAATGCAATCAAAGTCATATGCAAATAATCAGTTTGAAAAGTATTTAAATATTTTTCTAATCACTATATATGCATTCAGTAAACGAGAAGAGTAGGTATATCAAAAAATGAAATAGTCAAATGTCCAAACATGTGTCAATATAGATCCAGTTATTTTGAGAGTACCATATCGTCAAATGGTTGAATTTTTGTTCACTGTTTTTCATTTTTTTGCTGTGAAATAATTTTACATTCAATGATACGGCTTCCTCTTTCAATTGATTAATTAGTACTTTAAGTATATCTTTTTCTTGGAAATCCAAGTACATATTGCATCGATTAATGCCATATATTTGACCTCTAAATTAGCAAAACCGATGCATGATACGCCAAATTTTATGTTGAATACACTGCATTAGACGACTTTACGAATAAAACTCAAGAAAGTCACGCAATTTAATTTTATTTTAATCTGCATGTTGAAATGGCACATTTATATTTTGTATATAGTGCTGTAAGAGTTCAAACGCATTATAATAATAATGATAAAGACATACAAAATCATTCTTATTCTGGGATATAATCATTTCAGTTTACTTTTCATGGTAAAGAGTCATTTTCTTTCCTGCTCGTTATTTGATCCTACATCATATCTCCATAAAAAGAGTTTAAAATGCGTTTACTGCTTTGCTTTTTAAAGGATGACTTTTATTTATTCAGGTAACGTCATTCCAGCAAGTAAACAGCTTAAAAAAAAAAAGATGTTTTCCCCTTGGCATTTTTATGAGTAGAGGAACAAGGATGTACATACTTTGATTAATTAATTAATTAGTTTATATATGAGGAGCAGAGAAAAGCATATTTGCGTTATCACATTTTGGTTATTTTTACAAATAAAAGATATAGAAAAGGAAACAATATTTTCAATTTGAGTAACATTACAGATTTTGAAAATTCTCAACATTTAACAATTATCAGTAAATTTACTGTGCCCTGGTCGTTTAGCGTCGAAATATGTTATTTTTTTATTCTCTCATTGTCTCCAATATGACTATTGTTTTTATTATCGGTTGATGGCTTATGAAAGTTCTCCTCAGGTATAACTAAAATTTAAAGCTCCAAGTATAATTACACTTCTTGCTTTTGTTTTTTTTTTTCATGAAGCATAGGATATCAAATATAGAGGCTTGACTATTGATATAGGATTTGCCATGTTGTGTAGTTCAATTCGCAAATATACACCATGTGCCTGTATGATTTTACATTTAATTTATAAAGGACAAGAGCGAAAAAGGATAGGCTTCCGATTCAAACATTTCTTATTTTTCTACTCTTAAATGCATGAACAAGTTTTCTATACATTAATTTTTTTTATCTTTAATGTATATAACTTTCTTAAAAAACTTTGATACATCCTTTATTTATATACCCCCTTTTTGTCCATACTTCAGCTTATGTTATTGCCCATGATTTTGTATTGGGATACAATGTAATGTTGCAATAAAATCAAAAACTATACTGAATCATTTTCTTTATCTGATTTGTTATAGATTTTAAATAGTGGTAATATCCTATGTTCCTGAGGATAAAATTTTTACATGAACGTTTTTCCAAACTCCCGAATTTTCGATGTACCATAAAGATATTGTTAAAGTTCTTACTCTCAGATAATTTGTTTATTATTTATCCATTATCTATGTGTTTTCAGCTTCCCTTCATTAACTTAATCGAAATAGATCATTTTCATTGAATAGTATCATAGTTAAGGCATATTCGTCATTACAATAAACCATTTGTATTTCACTCAAAGCAAAGCTAAACCACTGCCTTTGTTAAAACATAAATTTGAAGTTGGATTAGTATTATTCTGAGTTAGTTATAAAAATGTCCGAATTGTGTGCTGTATTTAAGTCATGGGACATAGTAGCTACTTTTATTTCAATGGTTTTAGTTTATTTTCTTAAGAGTTTATACAAAACAATAAGTGGTCTCTTAAATGAAAAAAAGTTGGACCACGAGTTATAAAATACTACATTAATCTAAACAGAATGAGAAAATATTATAAAGTTATAGGAAAAAATAACAATTAGTGTTTGAAATGTCAGAGAATATTTTTATATAAATATATGTTTCTTTAAGATTATAATGATCTCGATGGATTATGTGAAATTGTTTTCGAAATATTGAAAAAGAGGAATAAATTCAATTTAACCCAAGCTATATGCGAGATTCAAGCGCATATTGGGTCAGTGGGTATCATATATACTAAATGACAGCCACAATGTGTGGCGCCTATACAATATTTATTCCAATTATGAAGTATAAATAGGCATTCATATAAAAAATAATAGAGTGAATAGGTAAATAACCCAAGAATGAGTGAAATTCAATATGACTATGATATAAATAAAAAGTTATGTTTATTACTTCAATAATTTATCGAGTAATTCAATGACCATTGAATTTCTCTTGTTGTTCTTTTTAGGAAGATCAGGACAATTAGAAAGTCTCTTTTCATTAGCAATAATATCTATATTTTTACGATCAAACTTGTAAAGAATGTTTGGTTCCGAAGATGGTGTGTTGAGGCGTTCGATTTTCATTACATAATCTGTGTGCAAATCATTCAATGTCAATTTCATATTTCCAATCTCTATCAATAACGTTTGAATAGTTTCTGTCAAAGGAAAGAAGAATTCTACACTTGGATCATAACATCCATAAACCCAATCAAACTGATTATTAAAGTGAATGAGTTCTGCCATGATTTCGCGAATCATAGTATTGCTCATCTCACTTAGCTCGATCTGGTCAAAGGCTCGCTTTAATTGTCGATTTAATACTCGAGTATCAGTGTTGCATAGTTTTGAAAAGGTATCTTGGGTGATGACTTGTAGTATTCTGAAAGGATTCTTGCCATCAGGAAAGATGGGCTCCAGTTGTAGTCTTGGTGCTAATAGATAGTAGATATGGAATACCGTATGCTTTAGTTGAAGATCAAATTATATTCAATTACAAAACATACCATTTGACATTGCTTCTGGAATGGCATTTTCAGCTACCTCCTGTTAATATTAGGATATTAAATTTAGCTTGATATTTACTTCTATGCATCTGTTGTACTTGCCTCGAATATATCACAGGTACCTGTAGTGCTATTATCACCCTCGTCATTGGATTTAATTACCGTAGCAGCTTCATATTCTTGCTTTAAACTAGTATGGGATGATTGGAGTGACTCTATATATGGTTGTATTAGCATTAAATTTAACTGTACATAATATAGGTTACCATAATTTTCATTTAATGATTTATATTGTTTATCGACGTCTCTTAACATTTCTCGAGATTCTTGGAGTTTAAATTCCAGTTCCTTGACCTATTTAATTACAAACATATATTAGCTTATTGCCTGTAGACTGCTTTAATATTATTTTAACCTGATTCTTTAGATCTTGCTCCACATCACCCTTCAAAACCAACAAGTGTTCCCAAAGTCTCTTTTTTTCCATTTCATTCTCATATACTTCGACTGTTTCTTTGAATTGACTTGATTCTGACTTGAAATGTTTCAACTCTCTTGAAAGATGTTTTATTCTCTAAGCATTAAGTATTTAATAATCACGATTAAGCCTTAAGTATTGACAAGTACCTTTTCTGAATCAATTTTTTCCTTTCTAAGTGACACAAGTTCTTCATAATTGCTCCTAACCACATCATAAGGCTAAAAAATAAACCAGTGTTTGTTTATTTGTTTATATGTTACATAAAAAGGACAGTTACCTGATCACTATTCTTCTCCTCAAGCAACAATTTACCAATTTCTAATCATAATAACATTAATAAGCGAGTATATGCGCGACTTGTTTTATGGCTTACCAGCTGCCAATCTTGAATCTAATGATATTCTTTCATACAAATTATTGAACTCTACAGCTTTTGGGCAATTCTCAGCACTACAGCAGCAAGTAGGCATACTTATTATTATTATTACGTGTATATGGAATCAAGAAAAAGAAAAAGAAAGAGAAAGAGATATTTTGTAAAGAATTTAACAATATGGTGCATCCCTTTATAATTGAAAAGAATGTATATTAATTCAAACTGCCTCTCTTTTCAATTCCCATTTCACAGTGCACTTATTGTTCATATGTTTATTTTTATAATCCAGATGCAACTGTATACAGCCAATCTGGATTTCGTCTCTTAATTATCAATATTTAAGGCAAAACAATCACCCATTTCCCCATCTTTGCTCTTTTTCATTTCGAACCCCTTTTTTTTTATTTATTTCCATTTTTATTTACTTCATCTGATCAAAGAGAACAAGACATGAGTGAAAACACAATCAACCTGATCAACAAAATACAGGACGCACTTGCGTCTATTGGTGGCAACGAAGCACTTGATTTGCCACAGATTATAACAGTTGGTGAACAAAGTAGTGGCAAGTCGTCTGTACTGGAGCACATTGTTCAACGCGACTTTCTTCCAAGAGGAAGTGGTATTGTCACACGAAGACCTTTAGTTTTACAGCTGGTTGCAAGCAACACTGAGGAAGAATATGCAGAGTTTCTACACTTGTCAAAGCAAAAGTTCTTTGACTTTGATCGTGTACGGGAAGAGATTGCTAATGAAACTGAACGCATTGCTGGAAATAATAAGGGCATCTCGAAGCAACCAATTCATTTAAAGATTTACTCGAAAAATGTCCTCAACTTGACACTAATTGATTTGCCTGGTCTAACAAAGGTAATGAAGACTACTTGAAGCAAAGCTAGAAAAGTCTCTCTCTGTGTGTGCATAGAGAGAGTAGCATGTATTAAGTTTACTAAATAAAAAAGGCTTATTAGATTCCTGTTGGTAATTATGATTAATGTACCCACTCTTGATAGTTAATACTCATACAACATCCCGTATTGATATGAATAGGTGACCAGCCTCATGATATTGATGTCCAAATCCGTAAATTAGTGACAGATTATGTCTCAAAGCAAAACAGGTAAGCACTACAATTATAATGATAATGCTGATTCTTATGTACTTACAACACACTTCTCCAATAGCATTATTTTAGCGGTGACCCCTGCAAATGCAGACCTTGCCAACTCCGATAGCTTGAAATTAGCAAGAAGAATGGATCCAGAGGGAGTAAGAACAATAGGCGTACTGACAAAGTTGGATTTGATGGATGCTGGAACAAATGCATTGGATGTATTGTCAGGAAAGTCATTCCCACTGAAACTGGGGTTTGTGGGTGTTGTAAATCGAAGTCAGCAGGATATCATCACTAGAAAAGCAATGGCAGATGCCATCAATTCTGAAAAACTGTTTTTTCAAAGTCATCCTGCTTACCGAAACATATCTGAAAGGTGTGGCTCGGTCCATTTGTCTAAGCAACTTCATCATGTAAGTAGCTTAAAAAAGGGGGACATTATTATATAAATTAGAAGAGTATTGCGCTGGAAAGTGGAATGGAATGGTGTGCTACTGTATAGCATATAATAGTAATGGTATATAAACTAAATGCATTATTATTATTGTTGTTGCTGTTGGTATATAAATCAGATATTAGTAAATCACATTAGAGAGAGATTGCCTGATCTTAGATCAAAACTAAGTTCTTTGATTGGCCAGACCCAACATGAATTAGCACAATATGGCGATCCCGCCTTTGCTGGTTCTATTCATAAAGTAAGTCTTTTTTAATTTGTATATATATATATATATGTAGTAAATAATAACGTCTAATTTTACATTGTATTATCAAGGGATCACTTGTTTTGAAATTACTAACTTCATTTGCCAATGAGTTTGTTTCATCAATTGACGGTACTTCGCACACTATCTCTACCAAGGAGCTCTCAGGAGGTGCCCGTATCTACTTTATTTTCAATTCAGTGTTCGGACATGCGTTAGACTCGATTCACCCATGTGCAAATATCACAAATGAAGATATACGTACGGCGATCCGTAATTCAACAGGGCCTCGTTGTTCGCTATTTGTACCAGAAGCTGCATTTGATCTGCTAGTACGACCACAGATCAGGTTATTAGAGGCACCTAGTTTACGCTGTGTTGATCTTGCATTCGAAGAACTATCAAAGATCTGCCATACATCTGGCAGTAAGGAGATCACTCGATTTCCTAAACTACATGTTAAGCTTGTAGACGTGGTCTCAGATCTTTTGCAGGAACGTTTGATGCCAACTTCAGACTATGTAGAAAGTTTGATTAACGTTGAGTGTGCGTATATCAATGCTAATCATCCTGATTTCCCTGGTGCTGCAGGCGCTTTGGCTGAATTGGAAAGAAAGCAAAAGGAGAATGACAAATTGAATAGAAAAAAATTCGTTCGCCAGCAAATGAATAGTCCCCAAAGAACACAGCGATCTTTGTCAATCAGCTCCAATGCAAGCAGCATCACACAACAATCACAGCAACCAAAAGAATCACTTCTAAACTACTTTTTAAATGGAAAAGATCCAGCCAAGCCAACGATTATAGAGAAACCCACATCTTCTTTAAATGAAGGAGATGATGATATAGACAGTCTCAGTGCACAGGTAAATACAAAAGTGACGAGAGAAAGTAACAAAAAACTAATGACCGTTCTTTTTTTTACAATATATATATATTAGATGTCAGAAGAACATATATCAATCAGCACTAGCACTAGAGATGATAAAGAAGTAGAGTTAATTCGTAAGTTTTCCAGTTAGCGGCTTTTTTTATACAAATAGTAACAAAATAATCTTTTAGGTTACTTGATCACTGCTTATTTTAATATTGTAAAAAGAAGAATCCAAGACTTGGTTCCCAAGGCAATCATGCATCTTTTGGTCAATTTTACTAGAGAAAGTGTCCAGAATAGATTAGTTTCTATTTTGTACCGCGAGGATTTATTTGATGACATGTTATATGAAGACCCTGCTATTGCCTCAGAAAGAACCCGCTGCAAAGTAACTTTGGAAGTTTATCGTAATGCTTTTAGTCTAATCAATGAAGCAATGTAGAGCATATGTGTTTATATATAAAAAAAGTAATATTTTTATTTAATGTGTGTCGGTATGGATGAGTGTGACAACTTCTTTGGTATAGGAGTTTTTTTTAGTAAAATATAGCATCAAGATCTTTGTCTATGTATAGTATAATAATATAAATCTATAACTTACGCATTCAAAATATTTAAAAGGTCATTATATCTAAAGACCGGTGGAAAATGTTTAGAATCACACTCTTATATTTGGGTAGATGTTATTCAGTGGGTTGAAATATCTAGACACATCAAGTTGGCATTCTTTTTGTATATACATTTATTAATGCCTGAGTATAACAATTTGAATGGTATTCTATATATGATATAACACTTTATTTTGATGTTTAAATGTCAGTTATAAAAATAATGGTAGTAATGGCAATAGCAGCAAATTAAAAAATAATAAATAATAAAAATATACAGCATATAGTAATAATAATAGTAGCAGTAGTAAAATGTATAAAGCTAAGGTGTTTGTCATTAGTGTTTTGTTTTGTTTTGTTTTCTTAGTGTCTTCCAGGTATCCAAGAAGCTCGCCTTCCCTTTACCATCGGTTTATTTGACAAACTTGCTTTTATTGTTATTCCTGGTGTTGTTGGACTAGTCGGACTAGTTGGAAGAGACACGTTATTACTAGACGCCATTTTATTTCTAGCTTGGAGCATTTGACTGTATTGTTTAATAAAAGTTCGTGAATTAAGATTTTCCTGTTGTTGAAAATCTTGTACTGATAATAGCACCAAATCATTTGGGATCTAGAACAGTAAAAAAATTATAAATTAAATTAAGGAGGGGAGGACTTTAATACTAATAGGAAAACTTCGCCATACCATAGTTAATTCGTCGCTGTATTCGATTAAATATTGCACAACTTCGATTTCAGAGTGAGCCCCTTTTTTTGGATCAGCGTTATTTTTACTGAACAAAACACTTGGAGTGATAACACGAGCCAGATTTGCAACGTCCATCTTGTTGGTGTCACTAAAGCTAGATATCCATTTTAAGCATCCAAAGACGAGTAGCATTGTATCACGATTTGCTTTGGGTAACAGGCAACATGCAAGGTGTACTAATTTTGTATTGATGTTTTTTAAAGTAAATAGATTGTATAATCGAAATGTAAGCAGTGGTTCAGGTAATTCACGTAAATAACGTTTCAGTAAAGCTGCTAATTGAATTGATGTTTGTTCAGTTAGTTCCGTATATACGCCCTTATCAATTTGATCTGCTAGTTCTCGTAACTGACGAATGTTGCCATTTTTTCGAAATATACCTTCTTTTGATACATCTACATATTGATTATTTAATAACGATATAATACGACCAGTCCTAATAAATATATATATACCAGATTGCATCAACGCCGAAATACAGTTCTTAACAAATATAGGGACCATTGAATTATCTGAGTAGCAGGATGATAAAGACGGAGAGATAGACGTCAAAGGATCATGTACCGGAGCACCTTTGTTTTTTTTACGATTTTCTCGATTTACTAAATTCATAATTGGAACGTTAAAAACCTTGGACGAGTTGGACGACGACGAATACATAGGCATGTTGTATAAAGTAGGTGAAGTAGGTGAAGTAGGTGAAGTAGGTGAAGATGGCTGTACGTTCATTTTCATATGCACTAGTAACTTTCCCCATAAACCACTATTTCTGTTATTACTGCTGGTACTGTTATTATCATTGCCGCTATAATTTTCATCTAATAATGCTAGTAATTCGTCTAGTGAATAAAGCGAAACCAAAGATTTTATGGATATAACTGCGGCATGCCGTAATACATAATCTTGAAATAAATCCAATGTGGGTAAGTATTTTTTATTGTTGTCCATCGCAGTTGCATTAAATATGGAAGCGCGTCTGACATCTCGTTTTTTACGATTCCTATCAAATACACTATAGAAAGTACTGTTTTGATTTGCACTGAATGCACGTCGAATACTATTTAATCTTGGTGATTTTGGAGTTGTAGTTGGGAATCGTAGTGGTGGTGGTGAAGAAGAAGTAAGAGTAGCAGTTGAAAGCGAAGTTGACGTATTAATTGTTAATGGTAATTGTGTTCTTTCGTCTTTAGCTGATGATATATTTTCTTCAAATTTACTTAATCTAATTGCTCCAAAACGTTTAGATTTAGATTTTGTTGCAAACATATTTAAAAAAGAATTTCGCCGACCAGCTGGTTTTTCTGTTATCGTTTGATATAGTACAGGTGTCTTCGGCTGATCTAGCACTTTTAAAAAATAATAATAAACAAAACAAAAAAAGAAAAAAATAGAAAATAGAAAATAATAAATAAAAATAAATCCAAATATTTTTGTTATTATTATTTTCCTTCTTTTTTCTTCTCCATGGGCTTAAATACTTACTCTTCGTATTCATTTCCTCGGATACTCTACTTAAATTCATTTTAAGTGAGTTCAGATTTTGCTCTAGTACGGAAACATAAACACATAAAGCCGCAACGGTATCTTCAGGACAGCAATTTATACAATAAAGCACAAAAGTGGGAAACAAGATACGAGCTGTGTTGTGATTTAGCAGAGTCGAACAATGGCAACAACGAAAGCACTGAGGGTGCCACCTTTTTGAGCTTTCGTAACGGTAGCATTCGGTATCATGTATTAATAACTTACATTCTGTGCAAATATCTATTTCAGGTTTAGGTGGATCTTTGAACCAATATCTTCCAGCAATCCAAACTCGCTTTTTTTCGAGTTCAGAAAACGGATGGAGAAATTTTAGAATGCAATCTTTAATTTCAAAATCATTTTCCTGTAAAGTAACGGTTAATTTTTTCTTTATTTATCTATTTCTCGACTATTATTATTACCAATTGCAATGCTGTGCAGAGACCCCAGCGGATAAGTGATTTCAAATGCTGAGCTAAGTTCGTTACCAAAGAAAGCAATTGCTGTGTTACTCTTTTGTCCGGCTTGGCTGTGGCTGTAAGCAATTGGAAAAACTGCAGCACCTGCTTACACACAAGTTTAACATTGTTTGCACAATCCAAGTCTGTTGTTTGTGTTATAATTATTATAGTAAATATAATAACATGGTTATGTTATACTTTTTCTTTAGTACTTTATACTAAACTCTTAACTATATATTTATTTTAATCTAATAAAATAGATGTAAAAAAATAGTTTACCTAAGGGTGTTTGCGGTAATTTGGATTGAACAAGATCCAACGACTTGAATAATATTTCCAAATGCATGATGAACTGATTCGCCATACGAATGCCTTCAGAGTATGCACCAGCCGCTACATTCATCAGCATGTCTGATATACAATTGGCGGATGATTCCTCAAATAAGGAAAGATTAGACCAGATATGCGTTACTTTATTCTCGATGGCTAATTGTCTTTGAACTAATGTTACATCTATATATTAAAATGTAGTGTTACGAGAGGGGGTCTTATTTTTTATGGGTGTACATAAGGCTTATTAAACTTTATCTGCATATTCGATTTTACCTGACATTTTATTATTTTTTAATTTAACGCCCCAGAACTATATAAAGCAAATGCGTAATTGAATATGTTTGTTATTAAAGTAAAGAAAGAGAAAACGTTTACCTACTTTATCAATCATATAACATTCAGGATGCCAAATTGTATCATCTGAGTGCTCAACAAAATTCTTTAGTACAGTCTGATCACACCCACCGCATTGAGCTTCTTTTAGTAATGAGTAATGAACTCTGCAGAAGGTTTGACCCTTGAAGTCATAGTGAGAAGAATGAGTCATTGTTGCAGTAGTACAACCTGGACAAAGAATACATTCTCGATGGAATGGCTGTTCTGGTGTTGTTGGCTTTAAACAAGTCGGGCATAGCAATCCTAATCTCTTTAAATGATGCTGTTCACATAAAACTGGTGCCTTGCTTTTTTTCTTTTGACTTTGCTTTATTGTTGATGTTTGACAATCCTACAGATCGTTTATTTGTTTATTGTTACTTGTCTCTTTTTTTTTTTGCCCCTTATTTTTTATATCCCCTTTTTTGAAGTTTTTTTTTT
>VCJM01001603.1:81592-93540 GCA_024139495.1 Backusella sp. ASU-2019c | reverse complement strand
AAAAAAAAGTAAAAGGGAAAGAAGGAGTGAAAAAAATCAAGGTGGAGATTTTATTGATTCTAAATTGGGGGACGACATATCATTGTGTGACCAAAAAAAAATAAGAAAAAAAATAAGAAAATAAGACATAAAAAGGGTAAATATGAAAATAACAATAAAACATGTTTCCATACAAACCCAAAGATATGCTAATGTCATTTACTATAACTGGTTTTAGTTTTGTAGCAGCAATCAATAAATAATGAATTTTTTTTTATATTTCCTTAAAAAGTGATGCATGACAGCCCATATAAAATGATAAACCTTGGATCGTGCGTTTTTCTGTTTTTGTTTTTGTGTCTCTCCGCGTATATACGTCACTTTTTTTTTAACTTTGAAAAATGATAAGAAATGGAACACCCTTTACATCAGGAAAAAAAACCTTTCAATAACCAAGTATTGGGAAAAAAATGTTTAAAAAGAATATAAAAGTCTTCATCACGCGTGCAGAACCAAAAACCATTCATTGTTACACCGAATTTCATTCCAAATAGGCTTGATATTAAAACAGGCCCTATTTTTTTCTCAGACGTTTAAATTGCATTCACTGACACAAAACATCCTCTACACGTTTTTTTACTCCGCTCCTAGTGGATAGTTGTTGTCTTCTCATCGATAGAAAAGCTGTTTAGTGTATTTCACTCATTATCATGTAAACATGTCAGGTTCGTATGCTTTGACCAATAAAATTTGATCTATATTCCAATAGTCTTTTTCTCTTTGTTCGTTTCTTTTCTTTTTTGCTTCAAGTTTATTTTTCATTTATCACTATCTTATATGTTCATTTTACTTCAAGAAATATTAATATCATTCTCCGTTTCATTATTAAAATATCAATCCATATTTAAGGTTTAATTAGGAAGTTATATAAAAGTACATATTAAAAGGATTTTTACTTTAGACAGAGGCGGGCAATGAGTGAAAGAGAGTGAAAGGGAGATATCCTCTTTTACCTGTACAACTCAGTTCCTCTTTTTACTTAATTGATCATCAAAAAGTCGCTTTTCTTCTCTGTATTGTTCCTGATCATAACAATAACAATATAATGTTTGCTTATTCGGATCTTCACCTTTCAATTTTTTTTTGGGAATCGAATCCTGAAACTTTTCTGTTATTTAAAACGGAAAAGGAAAATAATAGAGTTAACCTAAGCCTTTATACTTTGCATACACCCAAAGGGATAAGGATATTCAATAATATATTATTATTCATATTCATTTTTCCGTGTATTTCGTTGATTTTTATAAAGTGCAATGTGCTTAAATACAAGTGTAATCCCATACCCTCATATTAATATAATTGGTTAGAATACTACACACAAGGGAATATAAAAAATACACAAAAAAATATGGCAATAAGTAAGTGGAGAAGCATTTTGTATACACCTATTATACTTGTTTCGTATGTATCTATGGAAATAGAATAAGTAAACCAACATGAGGCAAAATAAAAAGATAAGATTTTACTCCCCATAGGTTCGATTTTTTACTGCTTACATGCTTTCATTTTACAGGAATGGAAATAATGACTTTTCCGCCACTTTCATAAGGTTTACCTATCAAGGTTTAGTGTGTTTTTTATGTCTTACAAAACTTTTTTTTGTACTTTACATTTAAATAGATGGTAAAAGTAAGAGAGAGACGGGAATGATATTAGTTCAATATTCTATTGAAAACAGAAATATCTTTTATAATCTGAACTGTATGTGGTTCTTCTGATATTGAACTTTGTAGTTCACGAAATTCTAAACAGGCTCGCTCACTACCTTTGGTTATTTGTTTATTCATATTGTTTGTTTGGATTTATGGCAAACAATCACAAATTGTTTAGAAATAATGAAATCATGTTTGTACAATGAATGCATAAAAGTATCATGGAGAAAACAAGGGTTTAACACGGAAGACGTAATGGTTTATTATAATTTTATTTTTTATCATAAATCAATAAACTTAAATACACATAAACTATTCAATAGTTTTAGTTATATTTACATCGCAAAGTTTGGTTAAATTAGAGGGTGATGATAACTAGTCATGAAGTTATCCTTTATTATTATTGTTTTTTGTTTTTTTACAAGACAGGACGTTTTAAGGTATAACAGGTCATATTATTACAATATTAGACAACAAACTTATTTGATAGTATCAGTGATGAGGTCCTGAGATAAAGAAAAGGGAGCAATTATTGAATAAAAGAAATAGGTAAAATGAGTCTCATAGAAACTTTAATAAACCCTCACATCACTATTTGCTTCATATTTGGATTTTATTTTAGTTATACTTTATGCAATTTAAGTCTGTGTGTTATATAACAGATTGTTCTTAAGACTTGTATATAGAAAACCAATTCCATTGTAGCTTAAGGTTTAGGAGATGGCTTTTCTTTTTTTTTAAAAAAAAAAAGTGCTCGGCTAAATAACATAAATTATCCGCATGATATCAAGTACCTTTCTTTGAATCCCCGGAAGTAAGAAGAAAGAATCCAACACAGCATTATTTTTATAGAGGAGACATATATGTATAATTACTATCAAGATAATAATGAGAGAGTGAACAAATATAATAATAGCACAAGTCCCAAAGAAAAAGGTAATAAAAAAAGAGTCTTCTAGAAAAAGAAGACACGTTTTTTTTTTTTACACGTATCAACAAGTAAGATGCATATAATAAATTAAAATAAATGAAAGTATGTGACAGCTTGAAAATAACATATATTATTAAAACAGACAGTTATCACCTGTGTAAAATAGTTGTTTTATTTTTGATTAAGGGTATTGTTTCGTAAAGCACTTGGCGAATTAACAGCTGTGGATGGTGTAGAATTGCGTGGTGAACCGCCATTGAATATGTTTGTAAAAGAACTGCTTCTTGAAGATACACTACGATTTGTGCACAGTGACTGAGATTTCAAATAATCTGGCGTTGTCAAGTATACGATATTTGTTTTGCGACTATACGGACAGAACCCAATATCATCAACATACACCTGATCAGGTTCTTCGTCTTGAGCATGTGCATATCTGGCAAATTCCTCATTATCACCAAAGAACTTTGTGATTTTCGCACGTTCCTTTTTCGATTGATAGCGATGAAGTAACCAGAGCATACTTAATGTTCCCAGAACAAAAATCACAGTACATGTGGAAACAACACCCCAGAGCCAAGGCTCAATGCGTTGAAAAACATCAGGACCATCTACACATATATTGCTATTGGAACAGGTCCCTGACAGGCATTCACGATCTTGAAGACAAGGTGAATCGTTTGTTTTGGAGACAACACACCTATTATTTTTCTGAAGACAATAACCCCCTTCTGTACAATTGTCTCGGATAATATTTTGTTGGACCGCACGGCCTGAGGCATCATATGATATGTAATTTGACCTATTTTGTTTTTTTAATTGATTTGCTGCTAAAAAACGGCTTATTAACAACTTACGAATCTGTTCCGCAATTACCTCCAATAGGGGCGTTTTTAACAAAACATGTAGAATTCAAGCATATTGCGGGCTCTACCTTACACTCGTCATCACGTTGCTAAATGGATTTGAGACATTAGAAAACAAAAGCAATATAGAAGCGAGGAAAAATGACATGTGACTTACAATTTCACAATGAGCCCCCACATTAACAGTAGGTAAACATTTCGAATTGTTATCAGGACAATACGTATCGTCGCCACATCTTTCTGGTAAGTCTCGAAGTAACAGATCCCATCTATTTATATGTTTAATACAAATATTATCCCGAATTGCCCCCCCATCCCTTTTTTGATTTTACCCTTTGACATAGTCAGAATTTGTACATCCTTTGTATTTACAGGATTTTGATCCAGAGTCGCAATACAAATATACATTTTGACAAGAATCTTCATATTGCCAGTTATCTCTATAGATATATGTTAATTAATTTTTTTGCTTGATTTTATGTATATAAACCTGTATACTGGTGTAGGGTCACACGGAACGCCGTATTCTAATGCATTGATGACAGCAACAAATATAGTAATGGTCCAACTAATCCTCATTATCTATTTTTTCCTTTTCTTTTGTTTTTAACTGTCCACAATAATTTTTGATGTTTTCCAAAAAATAAAAAAGGCGTGACAAGAAAGTAAAGATAAAAGAAAAGCAAGTGAAAATATAAATATATATATATATTATCCAGAGAACTTGATTCAAAAGAAACCAAAACAGCACGGAGAAATCACTTTTTTTATTATAATAATCCTAGCTTACAATTTACCGAGGTTGTCTCTCATTTAATCTAGTTTTAATATCTGATGTATTGCATTTCGCAATGCTAGTTTCTTTTTTTAAATTTAGAAGCTGTTCTAAAATAAACTTTTCCAGAAATATACAGCAGAAAATATAACACTCTTTTAATGCTAAGAAAAACAAAACTAATCGATCCTTTTAAATGTTACTGTGTATTTTTTTCTAATACCACATTCATTCTAAATCGATCGATCGGTCGACAAGCGTCTTGAGGCTTCCTTTTTTTTTTTATATTTATCTATCTCCGGTCAATGTATATGTTTATTTGTATTAATAAAAAAAAATGTGAAAGCACAAGTTCAATACCACCTTGGGTAACGTAGTCCCTAGAATCTCAGTAATCAGAATATTGTATATAATCTTTCATGAAAAAGCAAATCAAAAGAAAAAGAGAGACGATGGTTGTCCGCTGATACCAAAGCACCAAACACACATATTAAACCCTTTCCTCGCCCCTCGTTACCTCAATAAAAACAAGATGATGGGAAAAAATAAATGTATTAATTATTATTATAAGATATATACATCTATTTTTTTAAATTTTATTCCTCATAAACACAGGTAGAACCATCAGTTACAACATCCAATACCTTGTAAAAGCAATCAAAGTCACCATGCTTCTTGAAAAGAGCCATAGCAGCTTCAGCAATTTGATCAAAGTTCTTGGTGGCCAATGCCAAGATGGTAGGACCAGCACCAGAAAGGCAAATACCCAATAAACCATCATGCTTGTCTACTGTAATACTGGAGAGGATTTCGGGAAGACCGGGAATCTATCATTCACCACTGTGATTAATATGATTTGTTACAAACACACACAAACAAAACTTACCAAAGTTTTACGATAGGGTTGATGAACCTTATCTTGCATAGCATTATAAATTAAGTCAGCATTAGGGGGGGACTGTCCCAATGCAGTGGTCAAAACAGCCAATCTTTGGAAATTGAAAACCTTTTTTTTTCAAAAAAATTACAATATGACGTTATTAATATAAAAAAACTACATATATACTTTACATCCCCCTCTCCTCCCTCTCTCTCTTCAATGCCATAACAAAGTATAATAACCCCCCCCATTTATTTACTTACCACATCCTGGCGCTCATATTGAGTAGGAAGTACGGCTCTAGCCTTTGCGGTAGCTACCTCGAACTGAGGCACAATAGCAATACACTTGATTTCCTTGGCCCAACCCAAACGAATAAAATGGCCAATACCGACCGGGGGCTGAGGTACCTGTTGTGAAAGTGCAATTTCCAACAATGATTCGGAAGCAGGCACACCCTTCATTGCACTGGGGTCCAATTCGCGAAGATAGGAGGCCACAAAACCACCCACAAGAGCGGCAGCGACGTTATCGGGGTGACGTTCAATCATCAAACAATAGTCCAAAAGACGTTCTGTGGAGAGGTTCAATTTACCAAGTGCATTACCTAAGAGGACACCGGCAACAACAGCAGCACCAGAGGAACCAAGACCACGGCCGAGAGGAATGGGGTTGTCAACATGGATCTTAACAGGCTTGGGGAGCTCTGAAATACCGTTTGCGGAGAGGACATAAAGAGCGGTCTTGGTGATCAAGTTGTGCTCTGGAGTAAGTGGAACATCCTTGGCGCCTTCTCCGGAATAAGTCATTTCAAAGTCCTTGTCTGTTTGACCAACTTGGACATCCAATGTGAGGTAGAGTGAAAGTGACATACCTAACACGTCAAATCCAGGACCAATGTTGGCAGAAGAACAAGGTGAACTGATGCGGAATTTTCTAGGGCTATTTAAATCGCTCATTGTTCACTTATATATGGTCCAAAATGGTATAAAAATATTCTTTTCTATATATTGAAATAAAAATACACTATTAAAAAAAATGGGAGTTTTTTTTTAAAGAAGAAAAAGAAGAAGAGACCGTTGAAAAAAAAAGAGACATATGTCAACTCTTTTTTGCATGCTTTAAACCTCAGATCATTTACTGTGACTGGTTAACCAGGTCTTTTAGAATATGAGACGTATTTTGTCACAGTTGAGTGGCACTAGATCCAATGATTCTATTGGATGCCTAACTTTCCTTACATCTTGAGCTTAAATAAAAAGGAAGAGTATCTTTTCTTTTAATCATCCTCCCCCTCCTTTTTTTTGTTGTTGCTGTTGAATTCAAGAAATATGCAAATGATTCTAAATGAATGATTTTGATATCATCTAATCAGATAAATGATGAAGTATAGATCAAGTTTTAAATAATTTCTTATTATTAAAAATATGATTTTGTTCACTGTTGAACAAGATGGAAACCAATAATTTATTTATTGGATTTGTACTCACAATTTAAGTGTAAAACTAAACTATCTTTATAAAGAAGGTGGTTGATACATATATTTTTTTTTTTGCTAAAGCTTTCCTCCATTTTATACACTTTCTTTCTTGTTATTTTTTTTAAACCTCGTTATATTTAAATTATTAATAGAATGTTTTAAAATTAGATACGTTTTCAATGGGTGATCTTGTATTATGTATTTGAAACACTGTCAATCTGTTTTACTTTGAGATAACTGAGATTTAACGATAGGCGCTTTTTGAGTACTTATTGCTATTTCCAAGATCTTATCTTTATGAGAGATAGAGACTTGATTCATCATTGGACATGTTTTCATTTTCAAAAACATGAAGTGAAAAGGAAAAACGCCGTTTTAAAAAACTTGATACCACACATCATCGTACAGATTCCTTTTCTTGGTCATAAAATGCCCTTTTTTCCTTTTTTTAACATCGACTAAAAGAAGATATGTGCATATAACAATAAATGCTGCATAATAAAAGAATAGTTTTGAAAATAAAATAAAATAAAATGAAATGAAATGGAAAGTGCACCATCCCTAAACTTTTTTTTGTGTGTAGCACAAATTTAAGAAAAACAGGATTGCTATTTTTTTCGATCTGCATACAACTTTCTAAAAAATAATAAAAATACAAACCATATGACCAGAAAAAAATGGCTTTCCTTATTCAAAACACACTATTTATATGTATCGTTGCTATTTCGGATTAGCCACCTTGAACTGATTAGATCTTCTCTTTGCTTTCATTTATGCTCTTCTTTTCTCCTGACTAGAAAATAGAGCCTATTAGTCTGGCGGCAACAAAAGCGTGGGTTAAAGCGAAAAAGAAAAGAGGTATTAATGCTAAATTGCAGATAGAAGTGTCAGTTCATAATTTTAAATAATAACAGTAATGGCCAGAAGAGTACAATTATTATAAAATAGGCATAGTAAAATGCTTTCTTCTTCCAAATGTGCCACCCTAAAGTTGATTTCGCATATAAGCATTTTTATTCACTTTATTGGTCTTCTTTTTTTATTTATCTATTCAGTTTTACCAAGAAGAATAAAGTAACAGATAAATTTAGTGAAATGATAAGCTGACTCTCCAGTTTTATTTCAATTTTTATTTATTCAAACTTTTTAACTTGCAAATATCACCTCTGTGCAACATACCAAAACGATACTAACTGTTGTCTGTCCCCCTCTCGCACCCCTCAATAGCGCAGTGAAGAAATATATGCAGGTTGTTCGTTTCAAATGTGTCTCAAAATGAACCAATTACCAATGATTTTTTCACTTTTTCAACCTTAACACTATCATTTCCATGTTTATTGTATTGTTACTAAATGATATAAATAATTGAGCTAGACTGCTATTGAGAATGTACTTCATTTATAAATATAATGTTTACATCGAACTTTTCCGTTGCTAACTACAACGATAAGCGCTTTTTATTAAAATAACCCTTTTTAAAACTAAGCGCCTTTTCCCTTTTTTTTTTGTGTTATTCCTGCATGCCCAAATCATTTTTTTTTCCTGGTCTAACTTCAGAACCACATTAAGCTTGGTTTATATATGTCCATCAGCATACCAATAATCATATTACGATTTTGCTATACGAAAGGGTTATATCACTATCATTACTTTAAGTGGAATCGAATGATGAGTGACTTTACTTCTCTTTTAAGAAGTGATAGCGAAAGCTCCTCCGAAGAGAGGATCATCAAAGAAAAAAGGCAACGAATCGATTTGTGTAAGCTAAAGAAAAAAAAGGCAGCAACTAAAAAAATTGGTGTGATTATTACACTCATGCACTTCCACGTGTGGGGAGAGATGAAATCGGGGGAGGAGCGAGGTACAAACATTTTGAAACCAAAACGCCGCTAAATAGTTCCTCTCTCATTATAATAAACAAATAACAAAACAGGTACTTTGTTTCTTCTCACTTGTAAAAAGGAATAGAACACATCTCTTTTTGTTGGTGTTCTTACTTTTACATAACAGAGGATATTCATTTTCACTCCGATGTGTTTTCGTTAAAAATCGAATAAAAACCATTCTTTATATAAAAAAAAACTTTAAGCGAATCCTGTGATTCAAGTAGTACAAGACCTATTGCACTGAACCCTTTTCGTGTATATTGTCAGACCTCCCAAAAAGAGTATGACCACAAACACAAGAGGCATCATGTTTATTTGTATTCTGATAAACAAAAAAGTAATGACAAAATAAAAGTAAAAAAAAATATAATAATAATAAAAGATAGAGAAGCGTAGCAAAAAACAAAAAACAAAAAACAAAAGCAAAAGCGGAGTGAATAACAAGTATAGGAATTCCCATGGATTCGATAGGGCGCATCGAACCCAGAAAAAGAAAAGGATGGTCAGAAGAAGGGGAGAAAAAAAAGGGGGGACACAGAGCGAGAGCGTTTTGTCTGTGTGTTGGATTTTGTAGCTAAACCCTATTTTGAAAAAGACATCCTATTGGCTAACACAAAAAGCAAAGAGAAGGTTTTAGTTTGAATCGTTTTCCCAATCGGTTTTCCTGAGCTTTAATATTTTGCATAACCTCAAAATACTATATAAATCATCGAGTCCAATACCTCTTTCTTTTCCTCTCTTTTTTTTATCCATTTTAAAAACTCTAAATATTTATTACTTTTCATTTCCTTTTTTTTTGATCTAATGAGTCCTGTTAACAATATGGCCACTTACTATAATACATCTATTCATATGGGTTCTTGTGAGTTCACTACCTTGTTCCTCTCAGCCTATATTTTTTACTAACCTTTTTTTTTTTAAAAAAAAAATATCAGCATCACCCACTTCTTCTTCATCATCTGTATCCTCATCATCAAGGTTTGACCAGATTCAGGCACGATTAGAGCTTGCTCGAAATTTCTACGATGATTATGAGTTTTGTCCAGTACAGTGCTCAGATGAAACCTTTGAGCACCGAGATCGTATTCAACAGCGTCTATCACCACAGTCTTCTCCAAACAGTTCTCCATCAATGTCCTCTGGGTATATATCTCCTCGTCAACAGCATCAAGCAAACAGTCCTCCAAGAAGAGCTATACCTATCATCGATCCTTCAAATATGACTCCTGTATCTGTGCCGATGAAATCAAACTCAATCTCTCCTATCCTGGCGTCACAGTACCAGCAGCAACAGTATTGGGCTGCTGTTCAAATGAACTCTATGCGCGCCTATAACGCTATACCCATCATCAATCCAAGTACTGGACGCTCATCTATGGGTTTCCATGATGTCCTTGTTCAATAAGGATTTGTAAAAAAAAAAAAAGAAAAAGACAGCAAGGAAAAAGGAAGTCGTTTTTGTGTGTATTGTGTATTCAGAAGGGAGACCATCATTTCGTAACCCTTTTTTTTATTGCTTTTTCGTTATTTTTAATCATTTCATTCTGCTTATTTACTAGCATACATCTCTATAGTATTTTGTTTCCATTTGTCTCTCTTAATCCCCTTCTGGGGCATTTCTCCTCACATACACACTTTCTCATTTTTTTCCCTTGCTTTCCCCCTTATTATTATTTCATCTCATCTCTTGTATATGTTTATCGTTCCATTTGTTTTTTTTTAAAAAAAAAAGATTTCCTTTTATAAAATACAATATTTATATTTAAAGAAGAATGTCAATCTGGGCTTTGCGCTCTTTTTCATTAAGGCAAATCTTTTTAGTCACGGCACCTAGTTTCTTTAGTAAAGCATATAAAGGAAACATTTTCTTTTTTGATCGAGATGAACGAAATGCAAGAGGGTTTTTGTAAGAAGTAATTTCTTTTTCAAATGATAAGTAGGAGTTGCACTCTTTGTTTTTTTTTTAAAAAAAAAGGTCTTTTCTAGATGCACAAAGTAGAGGAGTATTACAAAAATAGATTTAGCATTTTGTAATACAAAACGAAAAATAAATATTTCAAAAAAGATGGAGTGAATAGTCTATTTTGAATTTTATGAAAGAGATAATAAACAACTTTCTAATATGTCATGCATTTGAGAATTCCTTTGATATTATAGAAAGAGAGAGAGAGAGAGAGTCATCTGCTGACGTTTTACAGTAACAAATTTCTGTAAGCAGGACACAGCGCCATGCATTGGTGGAACATAAAAATGGTATAGCTGCAACTACTTTTTAAACTTTAAAAACTATTAAAAAGCTGTTGTACAAAACAGAAGAGTATATACTGCTCTTTCTCCTTTATTCAGGTCCCATGTAAGGTATAGGGATCCTTTATTTCTATGATAAGATCCAGGATGCCATAATGTAAAGTAATATATAAAAAAAATAAAAGACCACCTCTTTTTTTCTTTCTTTTTTTATACTTCACGTGGACTATTTTAAATATGTGACAAACATGGAGAGAGAGAGAGAGAGAAATTGTTTAGTGTTGTATTTTTTCTGATTTAAAAAGGTAGAATAAAAAACAAATCACAATTCTTTTAGGCCAACTTCTTTGGTTGTGTTCAATTGAGCCTTACACAAAACTGTTTATAATAAAAGCTGCTTCCTTCATCATCGAGAATATTTTATTGATGTGGTTATGCGCAGAGTACATAAACAGTTTAAACCCGCCTTTCCTCTATTGTACAAATATTTATATATTTGTTTATTTGTTTATTAATTTAAGGAATTTGAACCAAATCATTTGAGCAAACTAATGATTTTCGTATAAACATCCAAATAGAAAAAGGATATATCGATATTACCAAGTTTCTTATGTATTAGCTTCTATTTTCTATTGTAGGCACAAAAAAAGGGAGGGAACATGTCCAATAACTACACTTTTATTTAATGCTGTTAAAGTAGTACATTATTTCTACTTGAAATTCGATTCATCGTTGTGGAAGAATTATTTTAAATTGGTTTCAGTTTTTTTAGAAGAAAAAAAAGCCCACAAGTAAAATTGACAAATAATCTAGCTAAAACTAATTGTTCTTTTGAGAACAAAAGAAAAAGCTGACAACATATTGCAATATCGTACTAAAAAAAAGGGAGAGCCCATACTTTTTGTTTTCGACCCGGATTTGTTCGTTCGGTACACCTTATTTGTTCACGTGCTATTATTGTTTTTTAGCATTTATGACAGATCAAACAGCATGGATCAAATTAACATCCAACCATACAATGGCATGTTGTAGTTTTTTTTTGCTCTATTCTAAAAAAAAAAAGTAACATAAGCTTTGCTAGTTATAATAAGCGTTTTCACCTTATCACTGCTTTTTGTTTTTTTTTTGTTTTTTTTTAAAAAAAAAAAGATGAAAGGGGGTGAAGAGATGCTGAGGCAACGTTAATAAGCAT